>JAPYZP010000146.1:0-37558 GCA_030522985.1 Torymus sinensis | reverse complement strand
CAATTTTGACCCATCAGTTATTAAAAAAGTACTTGTCATATCGAAAAATGGTAATGGAACTTGTTTCTTAGAATTTCGCGCTCTATACGAAGATCTTGTAAGACATACATTTTCAGAACAAGTTGTATAAAAATATAAAATTACATGATTAAAATCTTGTTACAGATAGTGATACATAAAAATAGACAAAAAACTTACCACAACATTAATCAATGTTGGTAGTTAAATGTGTTTTTTATTCAAATACGAATTGGCCCTCAAAGGATCCTACTCATCTACTACAAATAAGGTTTGTTTTATTATAAATTAAAAAATATTCTATTGTAGTGACATAATATAAATTAATATGGTTTGTGGTAAAATGGACCCAAGTAGAAGTTACAGGATCCATTTTATGCAGAAATATAGCGGGTTGTCTATAGGGGTGGCCGCCACCGATAGAGGTCCATGGATGCACCCAGGTTTCTCTAACGTATTCTGAATACGGATATCTTGGGTACTTTTGTGAAAAAGTTAACCATAAATTTTTATTATCAATTTTTAATAAAAAAAAATTGAATTTTAAAATTTTTATTCTAAAAAAAAAGTTGTTTATATTCTTTGGACAATTTTGAACCAGAAGTATCGAGTAAGTAAAGAAAAATTTCCAAATTTTGAAAAATCGTGATTTTTCGACTTTTTGGTCCTTTATAACTCAATAACCATAAAATCTTTTTCAATTGTTTAACACTTACAATATTTTTTAGGCTATGTATTTTAAGGTGGAAAAAAAATGTATTATTAAGGTATTAGTTACCGCGCAGCGTGACAGTGTGAAGTGCGCTGTAGCGCTAAAATAAGCTCAGGTATTTCTACTGTGCTCCATTTCTTCAGAAATCACGTCTATATATGGTATATTACTTCTATACAGTATTATTAATTTATCCTTTTTTGTTTTAGGAAATTTCAGTTTAAAATATTCAAAGGCATAAGTCCGCCTTAACTTATGAAATGTATCTATCAGGCGAAACTGCAAGGCATTACATAAAGAATAAAATTCAAGAATGAAAAGAAAACTTCTTTATTATTTTTGCTACAATATATTTATTAACAGTTCAGGTCCCATACAACTTTCAAGTTCACGTAATGCGAAAACATGCTTTTGGTCAGATTAATATATAATTACAAATATTTGATAAAATTAACATTAATAAAACTTTATAATCAAAATTAGATCTTTTTTTTCGATAAGATGCTTATAATTTTCGGAGCATATTAAAGAATCAAGCATATTAACAGAAAATGATAACAGTTCATGAAATAAACAAATTTTTTTACTCAATTTCTTGCACAAACTTCATGTATAGAGTCGTATAAAAATATACAATTTCATTTTACGCAAAACGAATTAAGTTTATTAAGTATATATGTATTAAAAAATGGTATAAACGTAACTTCGAATCTTAAAAGACTAAGATATAGGTTTTCTTATATGCACCTATAATGTATAAATTTCGAAAAAAGCTATAAGTTATTATGTTTGCTATATTTATAAAAAACTAATCAATTACTTTTTCCCCTTCTATTTATTAATTGACTGTTTAGCCCTTCTGTTTTATCTGAGGCTTATTGCTTATTATTAAAATTGGTCGACTCTACATATATATATATTTATGTGTAGAGAAAAGAAATGAAAGTGCATATGACTCAGTCTAGCGATAATTTTATTTTTTCATGCCAAGCTTTTAAAATAATTAATTATTGTCATTGGGATAGCCATCTAATTTATTTATATATTATTGTTCAATTTATGAATTTATTTACGTACACTTAGTAAACATATACAATTTCCACGAAGTAATGCGAATTATAAGAAATAAATAATATTTCTGTCTAATTTTATTATTGTAGGTATGTTATTGTAAAAATGATCTAATACTACCCTAATTTTAAATAATTGCTTAAAATTAATCATTGCTAATAAATGTCTCAATAGAAGAATGGTATTTGGATTTCAATTATATGATTTACAGCTACATTGCATTATTTATTATAAAACTTGCAAATCAAAATCCAAAAATCATTCAATCAAATAACATATTTACACTGTACAGAAATGGTGGTTGTTTCTAATATCTACAATGACATCATGGTGTAATAGCAAAAATAAAAGCATAAATTATTTATTATTTTCTGACAAGTTAGCAGAATTCTTAGTACTATTAAAAAGCACAAAGTAATAGCAGCAATTAGTTTCTTAAAAATAGAAATGACGATGGATAATAATATTAATTGTTATAAAACTTTTGAGGATTTTTTCTTCATTTGTACATTTGCTGTCAATAAGGCTACATGGTGTAAACAAATTTTAGATAATACTAAGTAATCGTTATAAAATATAAGTTCTACAAAAAAATTGGTTGATGTATGCAGAGATTAATTTTTTTTCTTAAAACTATTGGATTTCTTAGTATTATAAAAAATTTTCATCACATTTTGTTCTTAAACACGGAATAATAACCAACGTCATTTGGCAAGCGTAAAGCTCTTGACTAATTCTTGAATCAGCAAATTGTTATTTTCACAAACTTTTCTTAATTCTGCAACTTCCTCTTTTAGTCTAGCAGCTTCTTCTAAAGTTGTACTCTCCTCTTCGATTCTGCGTCTTATCGAAGAATTCAGTCCATATTTTTGGGATCCGTATATCGTACTTCGTTTACTAGACATCGTCGCTAAAAAGATATTACCCTTACGCTCTTTCGCAACCTTATAAGCAAAGGCAAGAACATCACTAGGCAGTCTCTTTTCACGTGGGTTTAACGGCCTTACGGTGAGAACAGCCTTCAGTGGAGAAGGTAGGACTAATGCCGTCCAGCGCAAAACCTTCATTAGGCACTGCGGTAGAAGTCCCAAGAACAAAGCTGTTTCGAGATCACAAATGAGCTTTGTTTGACGTACCAGTTTAGCAAGTCCTGCTGTCTTCTGAAGACCTTTGATATCGTGGACAGCAATACCCACAAGAAGATTCATGAGAACGATAGTAACAAAAAGCAAGAACAGGACAAATGATAATTGAGCAGATACTTGAAGTAGAATCCACGATGTTCCTCCCACGTCTACAGGTCTGCCACCTTCTTCCTCACCAGGAAAAAATAGTTCTTCAAAGTCTAATTCTCCTGTCATCATCACCAACACTTTTATTAACCCTGTATGAGGACTACTAAAAGACTTAGATCGCGGAAATATCACACAAAAACTAGCTGTGAAGCCTACTAACAAACAAGCATATGCTAACAGAAGCTTAAACACTTGTGCCTGTACACTCGTAAACATGGCTACGTAAGCGCCAAACATTGGTAACTGTCCAATCATCAACATAAGATTACTCCAACCGCAAAGCACGGCGAAAGCTCCTACATGACTTTGCCAGGTATATGTTCTACCAGTATAAACAAATGAGGTAGCAAAAACACTAACGATGACACACCACTCAACCATGTTTTCTGCTTGCGTGAAAAATTGTCGGACACTGGAGTAGGTTAAAATACCCATGAGTTTCCGCATACCCTCAAGAACTGTCAGAACTACTAAAGCATACCACTCCACTTCTAAAACGACAGGATGCCTAAAGAGAAATCCATTCAATCCTGTTGAGTTAGCGCAAAGTGGTCTACTGGTATTGTCAAGTTGACCATGTGATTCATTATAACAGTTGTGTGCTAATGCCGTTATCACCCACGCTGTCAATACGAGTACATAGAGAAGATAAAATAGAAGCCTGCCAACATAATATTTGCGAATCTTTTGCCATTTGAGGTGTAGAAATGATTGACAAAGTGGGTGTTCCAAAATCTCTTTGTAACCTTCTTTTACGAAAGTACCTAAGTATCCAATTTCACCTTGTTGCTGATGCTGTAGCAAAGGATGAAAATCTAGTCTCAGCTCGACTTCGCCAGCTGCTGATCCGTGTTGATGTAAACTTATAGAACCATCAAGTCTTTGCTTGAAACAATCCAGAGACGATGGAGTTTTTCTCAAAATAATCGACAAAGCACTAGTCCCACCTTTAGTTCTTGCACTAAGGTCCGCACCGCGTTGTATGAGCACATCGACGCACTGAGAAAGTTCATTTAACGATGCGACGTGTAGAGGTGTATACCCATACTTATCTGGCTTATTCACTTGTGCCTTCCAATTAATTAGTATTTCTGTTATATCATATGCGAGTAGTGATCTACCCAAAGCGACGTGCAAAGGAGTTCGCCCATCATGGTCTTCAGCATTCGGATCAGTGCCCGAATGATGTAATAGTGCCTCCACGCATTCCAACGAATGTGTCCTAGCTGCAAGATGAAGAGCTGTTTGACCTCTTCTGTTTCTCAGAGCAGGATTAGCACCTTTTTTCAATAAAAGCTCGAGACATTCTACACAACCGGCTTCAGCTGTTAAATGAAGCGCTGTATCGCCTTTCCGTGTTGATATGTCGACAAGACATCCAGATGTTAATAGAACTTCAAGACATTTAAAGTCACCTCGTTCAGCGGCATAATGAATGGCTGCATAACCACTACTATCAAGTCGATTTATGGTAGTATTTTTAGGAGCTAGTAATTCTAACACTTCCAGTGAATTATTTCTTGCTGCAGAATGGAGAACGGTTTCCTCACCAGAAGGTGATTCTTGACTCCAATTTAGTTGCATAAAAAATCTTATCACATCACAAGCATTGCCAAATGCTGCGAAATGATAGGGTGTATGGGGTTTTTTATAATTTAGATTCATACCTTGGTCTAAGAGATATTGCACTCCTGTCATGCAATTACTAAAAGCACAGAGATGCAACGAAGTAATACCTAACTCATTCTCCATATGATTTAAGTCAGCACCACAGCTATGAATAACCGGTAAGAGTTCGCCATAGCCTAGAAAGCTGGCATACAGTAATAACGCGTTTATTTCATGGGGTTTCTTGCACGTTTGCAGATATTTTTCAGCTGTGGCAAGGTCGATCCTCTTACTTTCTAAATCCTCTATTATATGCAACCTGCAGCCCAACGATCTGGCGTGCTCTATAAGTAGAGTTTTAATAAAATCCTTTGTTATCTGAACAACGCAAGAGCCCTCTTCTGAAAATGAACTTTCGTTCACACACATAGAATAACAGTGAGGTTCTTCGATAGGCGGAGGTGTACCATAATCCATGCAACGATCTTCTTGATCCCAAGACCGCTCTTCAGATTCGGGAGATGGTGAACCACGCTGAGGGGTATTCCCTAGGCAACTGCCTATGAATAACGAGGATGATGTTTTAGATTTGTGAACGAGAGACATAGCTGAAGCTGGTAACTGGATGCTACTAGAGCTGCGTTTCAGTTGTACCCGTTTACTTCCACGGACTGCTGAAGAAAGGATTGGAAAGGCATTATTGGTTTGATCTCTGTTGCTACCCTCCGTCATGATGAATTATTGCCTTTTAGCAGCTGACAAGGTTACTAAAAAAAGACAAGTAAGAAATTAAATATTATTTTCCAATGGTTGGATTATATTTTAAAGTGCGAAAAAAATAGCAACTGGTCTTCTTTTAATTTAGTTTGATCATTTTTTTATTTTGTAAAAATAAGGATTTTAACTAGATTAATAAATTTCCAACGAAGCTGTTATACATCATTTATAAAAGTTCAACATATACAACAAAACGTGACAAAACCCCTGTACTGCAATGACGCACATGTTTTTTTTTTATAGAGACAGTTGTTAATAATGAACTATTCCCTCTTTTTCAGTAGCATAATGAGTAAAAATAACGAAGAGCAATGGAAAGGTGTTTATATGAGGAAGAAATTTGATGCAAAAGCGTGCTGCAAGTATTACTTCAAATCGAAGTCATTTTTATAATATTATTTTCTCCTAAATATAATTTTAACTATACTACTAATTACTTATAATTAAACTATTTAAAATATTATTATTTAATATTGATCGTGATTCTACAGGAGAAAATTGTTATGATATATTACAATAAAACGATAAAACTAATCACCCGAATTAAAAAAATACATTTAAAACTCAATAGGTACAGACTATTAAAGATGTAAATTTTTTTATTAAAATGTTCTAAACCGTCTGCACTTTTAATCTTTCAAGGTCAAGGTCAACGCTAACCACGTCGAGACGTGAAACGTGAACATAACGCGCACTTCTTTTGTGAGTTACTCGTTTAACTTTTTAACTAATCAAATGTATTATTTTATATATCAACTTATTGTTTTTAATTATAATTTCAATTGAAGTAATAAATCATGATTATTTAACGCATGATATCTTTTATTTATTTAACTGAAAATATTTGTTTGCATGAAATCTACATAATCCCTGCAAAGTTATACAATTAATTTATCCATTATATGTTCATTGTCAGTTTATTATTCTTTCGATAAAATAATTGTAAAAATATCATTGTAAATTTAGACAAGGATTACTATTTTTATTATTTTTCTAGTATATTATAATTAAAAAGTTTCGAAATAATAATAAAAAAAAACATAAGTACACGTATATTTTTAAAGTAACAATTGGATCTTCCTTCGTCGTCGTGTGGCGCACGCGATACGTCACTTTTCTCTCGAGCTGGCGAGCGAATGTCAATTGGAAAATCGTAGCGAGTATTAGCTATGCTCCCGTTCTCCGCTCGCGGGGCAGGCATGAAGTCGAGACTCTCGGCGCTGAGCTCTTCGCAAACCGTAGGTACATTATTTACAAAATCAAAACGCTTCACGTGCTCCGATTCAAAGACTCGCGGAAAGTCTATCAGGTAGTTCAGGCTGGTTTTAGCTGGAAACGTAGACACACGTGTAGAACGGTTTGCCAATATTCAGGGTACAGATACATATAGTTATACGGCTCTGAATTTAAATTTTCAACGGAGTGAATGTTATTTTACAACTATAAGAGAAATGAATTTATCAGTTTTTATCTGTATTTAATAATCAAAGAAGAGGATTAGCAATTAAAATTCAATTTTGCAATTTAAAAATTAAGAATTTACAGTTAATTATTTATGTTATTACTATACACAATGAATCATTTAATGTACATTTTTGTAAAATCTGATATTTTATAAATTTTTTAGAAATAATTATAGATTTTGATGCAAATCCCATGGAAATTATAAACAATTAACGACAACTTTGGCTCAAGACTATAAATTAATAAAGTGCCACTGTAAAATAAGAAAAACGTTCTTCAATTATTTCAAAGAACTATCAAAGCTACTATTAAGTTAACATGTACTATATCTTTAGACGTCACAAAAGGTCTTCAACAAGGGAAAGTTTAGTTTAATGAAATACTGACTCATAAGTGACAATGGCCTTTTCGAGTGTATTTTTTTTCAAATTCAATGGACGAAATCGTTGTATAATGATTTTGATTACACCTACACAACTCATCTCCGTACATATAGCGGAAAATATAATTTGCTGGCAAGAAACTTTGAAACTTTTCTTAATACTTTTATAATGCGACATAAATCTCTATAATTATAAAGGTTAACAACGAATAAAAACAGGAAACGAAAATGGCAAGTTGTGCTAGTTTAATAATTGTTACTATATATTTTTGTACTAAACGATTGTTACTAGAATATTTTTTTTAAAGAATTTTCAATCTAATAACAGTTTGCTCATGTGTCAAATCTAAGGTGTGATTAATTAGCGAAAGTGCTAAAACTAAATACTTTTAAGGTAAATTTTGTAATCACCCATAGAAAAAAGGATATACGGGTTTTTTTCCTTACTTGGCATGAAAAAAACCGTACAATAAAAGACGTTGAATTATTTATAAACCACGTCACAAGGAAGAAGTTGTGGGAAGAACAGAATCTCGGACTCACCGTGCCTGCATCGCTGACGATCTTATAAAAAAAAATCACGTATGCAGGATTTTCGCAAAATTATATCTGTACGTGTCGTCAGATTCTGATAGAATAGATTGTGTGAATTCAGTTTGATAACATTTTAAAGAGGCGATAAAAACCATGGCCTGATCGATTATCGTTTGAGATTTATATTTATAAGATTATTTTATTGTTGTCTATTTACCGAAAAAACACAAAATTGGTGTTGATGTTCAGAATTTCTAAGTCAAAATTCAATCAATTTAAAATATCTACTGCTAATATCATAAATAAATACAATTCTATTTCTTTTGTAAATGTTTTATAATTTTTTTTTACAAATAAAATACTGTAAATTATGTATACATTTGTTAAGTTATAGATTAACAACTCCGCACGATGAAAGAATGTAATTTCATAGGTAAAATGACCAATAGAGCAATGAATCGACCAGTATAATCTCAATTGTTCAGAGCAGTTTGTAACAATCTTAACATTATGAAATGTCGCGGCCCAACGTTGGAATCGTAATGCATCAAAGCGCAACCTTGAGGTACCTATTGCACCGATTCCTGTGCATGTACTATATACCACACCTTGCATCAAATTTTTATCATTAAAATAAGACTAAAAATAGGAAAGCTTAAAATATCAGAAATACATAGTATGTACTATAATTGATTTTTAAAATGCATGTAGTATTAAATGTAAAACTTAATCACTTATAATAATATAATATTAATTCTTAATATAATAAATACAATTACATTTACTGTGAAATATAATTTAAAAATTTGTCAAATGGAATAATTTTAAAATTATCGGTATCTACAAAGAAATAGAAAGAAAGGTCACGGAAGAATTTTCTTTTAACAATAATGCTGCTGTTGATATGTATTCAAGATGATTAGCTATATAACCAAGGTTAAAGCGGTCTTCCCAATCTGATAAATGGTATAAGCGCATAAAATTACGTATGCAATATTGTACCATTCATTTTAACAAACCTAATGAACAAATGAGACGAAAAAACCCAGGACAATTATCCTATTATGAACAATTTTCATGTATCTTTTTAATAAAGCTATTCTTGTAATAATGGTGAAAATTCCCGAGTAATTATTTATGCCAAATAGTATATGAAAATTCATCGTTAACCATAGTTCCTTTGTGATATTTCTTGAATGGATAGTGAAAAGATAAATCTATTATTTTTATTCGTTCTCATGAATAAAATCAACCGGTTCTTGAAGTTTCCTCAAGTTGTTTAAGACACGCACTGAATAATGTTTATGCGAATCATCTAGGTAATTACGTGTTAAGTCGAAACGGGAATACAAAGTTCGATAATACTAAACAGACTGTTTACAATTTTTAAAAAGTATTTCAAAAAGAAATTTTGCTAGCAAATAATTTACATCAGTTTATTAGTTAAGTAATAAATTAACCAGTTTTGCGATTTTTAATAAATGATGGGTTACAAAAATATTTGAAAAACCTGTCCAATTTAAAATAACAGGTATAATGGGAAGTTTCCACTAACTCAATAGGAGCGTAATTTTCTTATGCGAGCACTAACAATGTTTGAATAATTCCATACCGTTGGATAGATTTTTATGAAAATCATTTTTAAATAGTATGAATGACATTCGAATACTCCATGCACCATAATTTTTACAGTGCGAAATTGCACAATGATAAAAATACGCGGATGCTGGATATTTCGCTCATCATTCCGTTCATATATATCAGTAAAAACAATTAATTGGTAAGTGCACGTGTTTAACTATTGAACTATCCGATTCTACTTCTCAAATTTCACACTAGACTAACCAACAAGTAGAAATTTACTACAAAAATCATTGACCGCCTCTTTCAATTGCCACTTTTTATCGCACGTTTCGAAAACGCCACCAGCACGCGGCAGTGCAACAGTAAAAGAACGCTACACTTGTCGATCTTCACCTTGAGGTAAAAGTAGCAGGATTGCGGCGAGCGGACGTTGAGCAGCGGTATTATTATCCTTGAGGGTGGCACGAGAAGCGCGTGCGGCATCCTGGCGCAGGAACAACGCGCGACGAGAGTACGAACAGCGACATCGGAGGTACGGCGCGCGCGCTTCAACTGATGCGGCTGCTCATCTCGAGCTCGCTCGTCCGCTCGCTCGTCCGCTCGTTCGCTTCGATCGAGGGATCGAGCCGCGCAGAGCCACCGGACGGGAGATCGCGCGTTGAAGAGAGAAAGAGAAGAAAGAGAATGAGAGAGGAGAGGATACCGGTAGACAGGCGCGAAGAAGGCAACATCGTCGCGGGGCGTTGCAAAGGTGCAGCATCGGTATTTTTTTCTCTTCTTTTCGTACGAGACAAGAGTAAAAGAATAAGGCGGATGGTCAAAATACGAAAGCCCATACTTGGAGGATGAGTTCAGAGAGTGGGAATTCAAGATTGGCTCGAACTGTTGCCATGCTGTGGACTGCCGTATACCTATTGTCCACAGAGTAGAGGAGTTTTATTGCGAACTGCGAAGTTTACGATAAGAGGTGCTATTAATCGATCGATTTGAGATAGTGGTGAGGTGATATTTTATTGAAACATTATTATGACAAGATTATAGTTCTGAATAGTTTCGCATTTGAATGAGAAAACTGTACTCTGTGACGGTACGAATGTCTACGATTTAATGTTGTTCCCATTACAGTACATGATTCAATAAAAGTATCTAAATAGTTAAAATTTTGTAAAATATCTACTAATGAGTAATAAGAATTGCCAATTTGCGCGGAAAATATTTTCTCTAGCAACTTAATAAATTCAATTTCATAAAATAAATATTAAAAAATTCCGATTATAGGTAAATCTTAACAGTCTCGTTTATATAAAACGGCATTTCAAAATTTTCGAATTCCTAAAAAGCAACGTAAGCTAGCAAAAATTCATTTATGTAAATTTTGTATATAATTCCAATCTGTATGTGTAGAAGATACAATATTTTTGAATAATTTTTTTCCTGAAATTATCTACTTTTCGCGTATAAAATAAAAGTAAAACTAAAGTACTTATTATGTGCTGTTGTTTTGAAGAAGATTTTATTTTTTTGCCAACATCAAATTTGCCATTTTCTAAGAAAGTATATAAGTGAAAATCCTTTTTATGAAGACACTATTTAAGTAAACAATATTACATAACTCTTTATTCTATATGTCAGTTTAATAATTTTTTTAATAAAATAAAATTCAACCGAAAACATCTAATTTTAAGCGAATTTTAGTTCAAACTAAAAAGGTAGTACTCAAATGATCCTTTGACAAATTGGCAGATTTGCGCACGACTCTGTGTTTCTAAGTCGTGGGTGTAATCTTTGCATTTATATGCATAATAAATCAAGATGTTAAATAATATTCAGATTTAAAATATCCAATAATGCACAACATGTCAAAATCATTTCTTAATTTTTAATGAATTTGTTTTAAACAAATCCCTGATAAATCGTGCTAATAAATCACGATGACGACGTTCTTATAATAAGCGCGTACTTCATAAATGAAATTAATTAATGTAATACGTAAATAAATTTTTGATGCAGCTTTTCGTCTGTAGGGCGAATTCGTGTTCGGGCAAAAGTCACGCGAGTATTCGAGAAGTAAAACTAGAGACGACTCGATTGCACTGTCCTACTATAAACTCAGTACAAACGTAATTTACACTGATCTACATAGAGTCAATTGGCCCGACGGGTCTTCGTATCTTTTTCTCTTTTGCGATGTTACCTTTTTCACACCTGTTGGTTGAATTTTTGTTGTAAATGAAAAGCTATTTTACGTGCTCATATCCTTCTATTTGTAACAATCATTTATTTAATTATGTTATTTGAAAGATCAACATAAGAATTACTATAATTTTATATAAAAAAACTTGATGATTGGTTTTGAACAAATACGAATCAAAACTAATAAAGCTATTTCTGAATATTATAAATTTATAACAATAATATTGTTGTTTCCCATCTTAAAGCCGCTGGGAAAATATATAAATACTCGAATTAACCCGAGAATGAGTGCATTGCACTGAGGCTTTAATTGTGCATCCCTCATGTGATACTCTGCAGCAGTTTACAGCTACGAAAACGCGACAATGGAAAATTTACATCTCGTTTCAGCCCACGTATATGGTACAGGGTTAAATGAATTTTGCAATAAGAGTTCTAATCAGAGAGAATTAAAATTCATCGACGCAACATAAGGACTCATTCCAAGCTCACGTGCAACTTCGTAATTTTATCGTATCATCTGAGCGCGAAGTCATCCTTTCGGTATTGAAAAATAAACAATAATTTTTTGCCTCCTCCTAAACCGACACTTTCGCTCTCAGCGTGCGTACGTACACTTGAAACGTGATTCGGCGATTGACGCGACAGGAGCTGCCGGCGTGTTACATGTGAATGAAATCATCGTCCGCATTGACGGGTGTCTATTTTCGCCCCGCGACGGAGATTTCGACCGCGTGTGTTATACAGGCGGCTCTCTGCGTCGGCGCGCACTTTATTGTGCGCCACACTCTTGCCACTGCAATTGCGCGAGCGAGCGAACACGCGTACATTTCGGGCCCCTCCAATTGAGCCGTACATTAGGCGCGGGTAATTAGGCGCGAAAGAAATTCGCTGACGTGGCAATTTTTTCGCTTAACGAGGTAACTGTTAGTTTCCAGACGCAAGGAAGTCGACGAATGAAGAAGCGTGAACATGTCGTGCGATGGGCTTGAGAATTTCGAGGATGAGATTATCTTTGACGGTGGTTTGATAGAGATTGAAATAAAAGTATTTGATTAACTGTATAGAATTTATTGAAGGGTAAGTTAAGTGGAATGAGCTAGTCAAATAGGCTGGCATCGTTTATTCGGAGTTTGATTTATTTTTCGTTTTTTTCATCGCTTCCGGTTTTGGTATTTGTGATTGTAATATATATAATTAAAGAAGGAGAATTTCAAGTCTGGTGGATTATGTAATGAAGGATAATTTAGGTAATAGGTTGATCACTCTACCGTAATAAGATAAATATTTGATGAACATTTTAAATACTTTGTAATTTACGCATCTTCCTCATATTGCGAAATTTAAAAACATTATTTTAAGTGTGATAGAGTCGAGTCGATCATTCTTATCCTGTTTTTACATAATACATAAACATAAAATATTGTAACAATCGGATGCTTCATTTAACTTTTTTAAAAATTGTATAACTCTGTAAAAGTTTGAATAGCTTCATATAGATTATGAAAAGAGAAACCAATTTAAAGAAAAGTATTAAATAAATTTGTTATCATCGATAAACTAGGATTTTTATTGTGTAAAGATTATTAATAATCCCTTATTTGCGTATAGCAAAGTACAACATAAATTAGGTGCTAATAACGACATTATACCCATGGGAGTTACTTCATTGATACGTATATTTTCTCTTCCATTTTTAATACTTACATGAACCAATAAAAAGTTAAACTGATTTTGCATACAAAATTTGTCATTATCGCTACATCAAATTAATTAATTAATTAAGTATGACCTTTTATCACCATTTGAGAAACAACTAAAATTTATGCAAGTTATCATAATTATAAAATGATAACAGATTTGAAACTTCCTTTGGAGAACCCATTGTAATCTTCAACACAGAAAATGCAATCTGCATGCATACAGAACAATCAACGTTATTTTCGCATTCGACGATTAAACCGCGAAAATCTCCGTGTCCATGTTTCGCTTACCCGATTTTCACGCCGCGTACTTACGTAACGACGCAGCGATTTTCCTGCAGAGAGTCCCGACAAACAGCGCGCGCGATGACTTTAACGCCGACAATGCCAGGAGCGCATCGATTCGCACGAAGGTTATGCGATCGCGCGCCGTGCGTCGCCGCCTGGAATGTAACGCGAACCTTTCACTTATACGTATACGAGGTATAATACGAAAACCCGTGCGTTGGGAAATGGAGAAAAAAACCAAAGTATATAGGCGGACGTGTGTTGAATCGGTGGGACCGCGCGCGATGCTGCGAATCCTCGCGCGAGTTTCCTTGAGAGAGAAGGTTTTTCTCGTTTGAGGCAGGTGTCGAATACTGAAGGGCGAGTTTCTTTATCGATATGTCTATATGGGATTCGTATAAGTGGTCTTATAGTTTATGGATTTTCGTGCGGTTGTTGTAAATGAAATTTTCGCATTTTTTATTTTGTTTGAGCCGGAATTTGCGAGAATCATATATACTGGTATTGTTTTATACGTATATATAACGAAATTTGTTTGTAATTCGTCACCTTAAACAAATGACGTTTTGAAAAAATATTGTTACGATTTTAAGGATGCGCGGATACTTATGAGATTTTCGCAAGCTTTTATCATGTATACTAGTACTTTGAGAATACTCTTTAAAATTAGATCTATAACTTAATCATTCCAAATGATCGCATCAGAATTAGTACACTCACAAGGAGAGTGCGAAATCTTTGGTTCACGGATTTGTACTAAATTGTTCCAGGATTAATTCTCATAGGCCTTTTTTTCTCAAGATATGTGCAATGTTATCTTAAAAATGCGTTATTTTGCTAAAAAATTATGTCTCTTCTTATGTAACTCTGCAAGTTATTCCCGTTACAAAAATGAGCGAAAAAAATGATAAAAGTAGGCAGAACAAGCTTTATTTTGAGCACTGTTTCGACTAAAAATATCTTCCGACTACTTTTATAAATTTTATGGCTCATTTTTGTAATGGGAATACTTGCAAAGTTACATAAGAAGAGACATAATTTTTTAGCAAAATAACGTATTTTTAAGATAATATGGTACATATCTAGAGAAAAAAGGCCTATAAGAATAAATCCTCGAACAGGGGTTCAATATTTTTTTTACTCCAAAAAAAAGATATTTCAATTTTGTACAAATCCCGTGACTCAAAGGTTACCTACTCTCATTGTAAGAAAAATTTTGTGTTAAAAAGTACTATTTTGAATAGTAAATGTGGCAGACTCATTTTAAAATTACTACAATTTATAGTAAAAATTGCTATTGATATTGTAAAAATTACAAAATAATAGCAATTTTTACTATCAATTGTCATAATTTTCATGAAAATATGAGCCTGTGTCACGGTTACTATAAAAAATAGTAGTGCAGTTAGGCACATCTCAATACCTGGAAAATGGTTGATAGCTCTTATAAGCCATATATTATTTTTAACACTGACTAAAAAACATGTTATTTTTCTGTTCAATTTCTGATTTACAATGTTTATAATAATATATGATCTTGATTGGACAATAAAAATAATTTGATATCGATATTATTTCGTAGTAATTACAGAATACCAATACCTCGTCATTGGTCGTGTTACCTTTCAATTCGAGATTTAATCGCGTTGGATCTTTTATAGATGGAAGAAGAAGAAAATCGAGATTCAATCGCGTTGGATCTTTTATAGTTGGACTTTTATAGACGGATTAGCCATTCGCTGATTAACATAAACATTTCAGGTTCCGTCTCGTAACCGGTCTCTTGTAATAAATAACTTGACTACAATGCGAACTTTGATTGAAACTTTCAACTATATATGCAAGGAGGGGAGTCTTTTTTAAATATTGCATTTATTATCTTTTTCACCAGAGCTAAATCAATTATAATATTTCATAGTTTTTTGTATATCGACTATATATAAATAATCGAATACAACGGGAAAATACAAAATAAGAAAAAATGCAAGATTTGAAATTTTGCGGTATAAAGTCAACTAAAGTATGAATTTACTGAGTATAGTCAGAGATCCGCAGAATAAGTAGTTTTCCATTATTTATAGAATTTAAATATCTACAAGTTTTATTAAGTGTGTAAACTAATACTTATTTACTATTAATAATAAACTTTTAATGAAACTATTTCTGAAGTATACATACTTAAATAATTTATGTTTCTAGTAGGAAGTAGGACATAATATGGACTACTTCATGTTAATTTCTTTATATTTATTTATGTAGCCGCCAAGAATCTCAGCTCAAATTAAGAAATCACAAGATTCTAAGAGTAAAACAAATTCAAAGGCAAAATACTTATTTCAATGCCCAAAAAGCTCACTATGAACATTAAGAATTATTTTTCTTTTGGCAAGCTATTAATCTTCATTAGTCACATTTTAATACCTCCTTTGTCTCATTACAGATCTCTTAAAATTCGTATATGACCAGTAGCTAATGTGTAGTGACAAGACAAATCATAACTTTACCTTTCCGAATTCTGATCACGGGCGATCCATAATCCGTCGGCAGATAAATCCCGACACTTGCACGCCCACGCACATCACACGTATACTCCTGAAAACTACATGGGGATTATTACCGGTTTACACGCCGGCGTGTATACGAATCAGGACCGCGAGTTTAGAAAGTTTCGCCACTCCTGGTCCCGTACGCTCACAATGAAGTGGGGAGGAGCTAATCCACGCGCGCCGCAATAATATAATGCTTAACGGGAATCTCCGGATGGAAGCGTTTCGCTTTCGTACACAGCCCGAGGGCTTTACGAATTTTTACGTCTTTTTGTACACGTATTCGTTGTGATACGTATATACACCGGTTTTCGATTGGCGTGCTTGACGAGGATTAAAATCCAATGAATTTGTAAATTCTGAGCCGATGTGAATTATTGTTTTCTTTTACTGAACGCGAGGCCTCGCTTGTCGAGATTCGCACTTTGACCAGTTGCACAATCTATTTTCTCCGCACGCGCTGTTTAAAGCAAAACGGAGGTTGTCGTTTATTTATGCTGTGTCTGATCGAAGGCTTTCCAAATCCTTTTTAGATACTCTTTTTCTTTTATACCTTTTAAGAATCAAAAGTTGCAAGCAATGGACAAAGATTTGAATAGATTTTTAGAAATGATTTTATCATTTAAGAAATGTTTTATGTTTGTTATATTGGTTTAGCTTTAATTGAAAAACATTAATTTTGTAATCTAATAAATCTTTATACGAACACGGCAAAAATAAAGAAAACAACCATCATAATGCATTTAGAAGCAATGAGTATCGTTCTCAGGTCTCATGCAACATCATAGTAAATTGATAAAAATTACTCACCTTTTCAATTATTCAGCAGCTTTAATGTGGCTTCAATGATCGTCATAGCAATATTACGTTTTATCACATACAACACTGAACACGCACTTGGCCGACAATATCAACTTCTATTTTTAATGTTAAGCATGATGATATTATACGCGATGACATAATTTCACAAATATTTATCGCTGTACAATCTTAGTAGACCACGAATAAATATAACATATGGAACCTATAAGTGGTTCATTTAAAAAAATCGCGACATTAAAGTTTCTTCAGTTGTAAATCGTAAGTAAAAAATTTCCAAAATATTAAAAACAAACAAATTTTTTTTTTCAAATTATCTTACCTGTTCACGCTCTTGCATATGGGGGAAGTGCTTTATGAATGATTTGCCATTAACTGTAATGATTCCTGTACCTTTCCCTTTGATTGTCACAGTACCACGTGTAGTTTTCCTCATACAATCTAAAAAGGTATGAACATATACCTTAAAAAATATAACGCTACAATATTTAATTGGTATATGGTGTAGTTGTATTACCTGGTACTGTAATGAAAGGTCTACCATCAGAATCATACTCCAACTTAAAAAATAAATAATAAATTTAATACAATAGTTTAAGAGGAAAATATAATAAATTAAATGAGTGCAGGTAATGTTCCAGTACCGGTGGAATTGTAAAAGACTGTGTTAAAGCTTTTCTTGGCGTTCTATATTTCATAATAAAATCTTTTGCATTGTAGGCAAATGGATGATCAGCCAGTCTTTGGATTGAAGAAATAAAATATGTATACTGAAAAATATAATAAGTCATCAATATTTAAATGAAAATATCGTATGTGGCAGTGATTTAACAGTTTGTAGTCAGTTTGTATTATAAGTATCAATAATGAAATTACAATTCATTGAATACAGACATGTTAATAAAAATTTCTTATTTTTATATTCATATTATCTTACATCAGATTCTTGTACTTCTTCTAAAATCAGTTTTTGAAAACGATCATATGGTATCCAATCTGAACTCAGTAAGCCACTAAAATAAGAAATATGTATTTGTAAAACTTATGCATCACATTAAAAATTGTAGTATTTAATCTTACAATTCATTGTGTGGATTTGGTGGAATACCCTTCTTTATCATTTCATCTTCTAGTGCATTTAATATTTCTAGATGTTCATAAGTATCCTAAAAAGTAAAATATTTAAATTGACCATATTACTATGAAAATCACAATAATTTAGTAAGATAATTGTATTTATTTTTATGAACCTACATAGAGTGCTTGATAATAATTTGGTTGAGTAGTATAAAAGAGTGCATGGAACGGTCTTCCTGTTTCATCAAATTCTGCTGCTTTTCTTGGAGGAAAAATTATTTCTGGAGGTTTCATGATAGGTCTGGCTGCTTTATCATATAGTCCTGATGGGAATAAGTACTCAATGGCGTTCTGTACAATTAGAAATATTTAATTAATATTTTTTCACAGTAAACTCAAAAATATTGTATTTCAAAATATCAATAATGATATGCTTACATCAATATCTTTTTGTGTGAAATGTTCAGGATCTTCACCCATCATATTTGCTAAATGCCGCTTTCCTATTTGATAATCCTCTCTTTCTTGCTGTATAAATGCATCTGAAAGCAAATAATAAATGAAATCTATTATTTCTTAAAACTAGCACATAAATAGTATTTTTCAATTTTTTTACAAAATAAATTTCTCTTACCATTAAATATTTCAGACAATTTACAATTGTATATTAAAAAAAAAAGAACAATATTTTTAATTTACAACAAAGCAAAATACAAACCGTGAGAACGAGCCCTTTCTAAATATGCTAACATAGCTTTGCTCATCTTCTTTGGCGTTGATTCAGTGGATGATTTTTCAGTCTCTTGTACTACTGTACTTGTTGCAGTTGATTGTAAACAAACATTGTTCTGTAATTAAATAAAATTTTTAGAAGAAATAACAGAAGATAAATGAATGTCGCATGTAAATCCCTTTAAGTAACATATATTAACTAAAGTTGTAATAATTTTTTCTCCAGAAATCAAATATAAAGTAAACTAAATTGCCAAAGCTTACATAACAGTACCAAACATAAAATATCAATTATAAATTGAATAAATAATTTATTTTAATAACACAAGTAAGGTTATGTACAATGCAAAAAACACTGGAAGTTTACGTTTTTACAAAGATTAAATCATTACAAATCTTACCATGCGGTTTGTTAATTTCGTAAATAAATTTCCTGCAAGACCTCCTGACTTGACAACATGCCTTAATTGCAAAAATACCGAACTGGAAGCTGCCATCGTAGAAATCGACAGCAGAAACCCGTGTGTCGGCCGTTTGTTATTGAACCTCTTTGAGGTTATAATCGTACCGTGCGACACTCGCGAGAGCCACAGCTTTTTGGAAAGCTCGCTGCGCGAATCGACGATTAGCGTTTGAAAAATTGGCTCTAAATTTGTGAAAATAATAAACGAAAATGTATAAGCGCTGCAAAGCATTTCCGAGTGAATATCAGAATGAATTTCCGAAAAGAAAAATAAAAGTACGACAACCGTAAGTAAAAAAATTATTATGATAAAATCTTATGATAAAATTTATTTTATCAGGATAATCTAATTTACTTGTTTTAGTATTATTAATTTCATTTTGGACATTTTTTATGTTTTTCAAATATAAAATCGGCAGATATCGGCCAAAATTACACTGGGAAAATGAGGTTCGAGAAATATCAAAGGAACTTGATGTAAGCTCCGAAGATCTGATAAAAAAATTTATTTTGGATCGCTTGCAAAGCGCTTACCACATCCAGTTTAGTAAAATCCGGTCCGAGAAAAAAGATCAGGAAGAAGAAATAGATCTTGGAAATGAGTTGATAGCTTACCTAAAAAATTTATATTACAAGTCGCATTCGGACGAGCCTGCCAAATTATCTCTCACAAGTACAAGATGTACGTAAAAAATAATCAAATAATTAATTATATCTTACAGATAAGTGCTTTAATAATAAGAAACTTGATTTTTTTCATTTAAATTATTATCATCGAAAAAATTCATTTTCAAAATACATGATATGAATTTTTGTCACCACACATTTACAATATATTCTGTCAGCGAAACTTTCATTTAAGAATTATACAACGGTTGCAGTATTCGGTTACGCCAGTCCGCAAACCCTGCGCGGCCAATTGTCCACTTACCAGGACACTTATGGGCGCACCGGCGGTACGGTCATTTTGAAAAACGTCCAGAAGATTATGGCTGCGAAGCGCAGACGAATCATTCAATTAAAGCTCCAAGCGAATGAGGAACTCTAAAACTGAATTTTAATCGCCCGCGCTGCGGATTTGAAGTTTGCAGTTTTCTTTGCATCAACAAATTATTTAATTGCCACAATGATTGATTTTGGTCCTTTGTATCTTATCACCAACTATCATATGATTTTAAAATCTAAAGAAAGTAAAAAAATTCCAGTTCTTTCTTGATTATTCATTTAAGTACATTAACATGAGATTAACTTCTAAATAAAATGATTAAAAAAATGATGTAGAAACGATTGTCAATTTTAATTTTAACTAACCTCTTAAGCAATTTGGCATTCATTTTACAATTTTCAATCGCTTATGCAAATTTCTAAAATATAAAATAAGTAGGTACATAAAAAATGCTTTTTGAGACGGAGGATGAGATTCGCGACTTTGCAACAACATATAAAAAAGAATACAAACAGAAACGAATCCGCAAATCCTTCAAAGCTAAATTATTTGCTCCCGACGATGATTCAAATCCAATCTCAGATGCATACAAAGAATATTTAAATACTCAAAAGCAAAATAAACGATTACGACATGCTATGCGTACAGAAACTTTACAAGATTATTTGAACAAGGTATAATATAATACGCAGTTATCACTGATTTATTATACAATTGCATAAAAATAAATTCATTGAAAAATTGGTTAATTCATACTTCAGTTTTAACATGTGAGTTAATAACCAAAATAACGACGTCATTTTTATAAACAAAATAGTTTTATTGTTTATTATCTGAGTTATACATTGTATATAGGTACGAAGCGAGCATCCGCATTCAAAGATGTTCTTGCGGCGAGATCCACCGGACGAGGCTATCGTCGAGCGGGAACAGAAGAAGCTATTACGGAGTGTCTACCAACTCGAAATCGCAAAAAATTTAGGCAAGCGCTACCTACACTGCCTTTTTATTTTTATTTTATTTTTTTAATTTACTCTATGAAAATTGCTTTTTCTTTTAAACGACTCTTTCAAGCCTACGTTTGCTTATCATTTAAGGTGGCTCCGATGTGCTGTGCCGTATCTACTTATAAGGGATCGGGGTCTCCAATATTTTTTTTGTCAAATGACCAGCAAATTTTTATTTACAGTAGTACAATATCATTTATTACATATATGGACCTTTTATAGTTATGATACATAAAAACACAATGCATGCGATATATATACATACACGTGCAAAAAGCATGATTTTTGGTTTTTATGAAATTGAATTTAAATTTTGCTGGTGACTTGATATTTTCATTATACAATAAGATTTTGTGATGGAAATGCTATACTTTCTATTTTTAAAATCGAATTTTCAAAAATCTTTTCCTCTGAAGTTGACCTGGTGATCGTGAATGGAAAAATACCTATCAAAAGCTAAAAATTCGCATTATTAGTAAGTATTTTTCTGTTTTCTTATTTACTTCGCTGCTAATTCGCCGGAGTCACCTTAACAATAAATGTAGTTCGAACAATAATTTTGTAATGAAAATAAATTCATATTATTTTAAATAATTAATCATGTAAATTTTAGCACGTTGTTGTTCACGTAAACTTTGCTGCATCCAATTGCCATATTATGAAGATATGCAAGTAAATTTTATCACGTAACGTTACATAATTTTTAAATTCTTAATATGCTTGAAAGAGTAGTTATAATAAAGCTATCGTTAGTTTATAATTAATAATCAGTCTGTCAGATATCTAATTACATTCTTACTTTAATGTACGAGATGTTCAGTTCTTAAAGTAGCATTTGATATATTACATTGAATATATTTAAAATACTTTATGATTTTCATATTTCATCAGATTGAATAGTAAATATTAAAATAAATTAGATTATCGTGAGATAGAAAGTGCTAGTTTTAGAACTTCACTTCTCGTAAAATTATTACATATACTCGGTCTGTCATAATTTCTTAGTTTATTTATAGATTGCTTATCCGAAGACAAGAATTATAGGACAGTTACAATACCGGAAGATGCCTTGATACCGGAGACCACGCACACACAATTATTCAGGGATCCTCGATACTTTAGGAATAATAATTTATTAAAGATAGAAAGGCCTAAGAAGACACCGGACAATTTATCTGTTAATGAAAAAGAACGGGAAATACTGCGTGTCAGGTGCGCAAATTGCAATTTCGTTCTTCTGCAGTTTTGCTAAAGATTCCGAATGATTTGAAAAATAATAAAAAAAGCTCCGTAAAAGTATGTTCTTTAAACAGTTCTTTTGCATTTATAACAGGACTGGAAATACTCATTATCAAGAAGTAATCGGTAATGTTGGACAGCGAATAATAAAAGAACAAATGTTCGGTCCACCAATTCCTATAGAACCACCAAAGAGACAAGTAAAAGATCCGGATAGCGCAAGATCAGTTTGTTCGCAAATTTTGATGAATATTTCAAAGAAATATGTACTGTCACAAGTTTTTTAATCCAAATAAATCTAGTTTTCAACAAAATGAAAATTGAACTTATATTGTTCTCATTATAAACCTTTAATTAATATATATTTTTTATTTAAACATTTTCTTCAAAGTTGTTATAAAAGAAGTCGGTATATACTTTATATTACCTTTATTTTATATTTTTGCTAAAATTTTTAAATTATATTTCCACTTTCATTCTTACAAAACATTCACCTACTTATACATATACATACAATCGTTTATATACATAACAAGAAGAGTCACGAATCATGTTATTTTTGTTAAGGATGGTCTGATTATGATTATAACTGAAGAGATACTTCTCATATCAATTTGACTCTTCTTGAGTTTAGAATTTTCTCTATATGATAATTTCATCTAAATCAGTACAAAAATGAATTAAACGTCATTTACCATTCACTTGGTGAAGGCAAAATTACGGTCCAACTCAATACTTAAATTATTATTAATTGTACTTGCACTTATTGTTGTATACGCTTGGTTTATAAAATAAGCTTTTCATTTACATTTGTATATGGAAGCCAAGCGCGATGGAACTCTAACAAAGAACTGAAAAGTGTAATACAGTACATGTGATATTAAGTAAGATCCAACGTGTCAGTTCTATTTGTCAAAACTATTTTTTCGCTACGACAAATAGATTTGATGAAGCTGTTAAAGAATCCAAATTCAAAAATTTGGTTTTACTATAAAAAACAAAATGTAATTTCCCTACAGATAATGTATCTTTTGCCATAGCTTTCCGAATATATAAAAATATTTGCAATTTTTCGTACCGCATTATGGAAATTATAAACCAGGATAATACAAATTTTGTAAATAAGACCCTTGATTAAATCAAAAACCAAAAACCAAATTAAAAACAATTGAATTAATAGAACATCAATTGTTTTTAATTATATTCTTGTATGCTTTTTTTTCCTAATACCATCAACGACGACCAAAGTCTGATGACTATAAACGATATCCGCATTGAAATAATAAGTATATACACCCTTATCGATTTACGCTTTGTAGTTGATGGTAGCACACTTTTTCTCGAACTTTCCAATCAGTTTATGCTTATTAATCTTATTTTATATCCACTAACGTTCCATCGCTGATCATATCCGGTAAAACATCTCCGCCACCTCCATTCTGTAAAAAATTATTGATTGAGAAATTTAATTGGTATATAAGATTCGTATTACAAAAATTTCTTTATTTAAAATATTAAAAATAAATAATTCAATTAAAATATTTTTTGTAATTAAAATTTGTGAATAATAAATATTAAATTTTTATACCTCAATAATAATTGTGGATGTCATGTCAGAATTATGTTGCATTCCTGCTGAGGATACTGGTATCGTTATGGTTCTAATATTGTTGCTGGTTGAGGTGGCTATATGTTGAGCCATAACTCCATTATTACTGTTTCTCCTACAAAATGTTTTACATATTAAAGTATATCAACAATATTATTTGCAGAAAGTAATAGGAAATTTTCATGATAAGCAACTTACGATCGTTTTTTCACTTGACCCGAGTGGAAACGCCCTCCTTCTCCTCGAATTCGATTCATTGCATGCCGATGTCGTGACTCATGAAGGTATTTCTAAAATTTATAATAAACAATAATTTTCAAATATTCATTGATATATTTGCATATTATTCATTATTTGAGTACATTGTTCGAAAAATTCCATATATACACACACACTATGTATCCATATACACTTGTAAACGTAAATTGTAAATATAGTATACCTAAATATATATATTGTAGTTTTCTAATAACGTACATATCGTAAAATATTTAAATTATATTCAATTATACTCACAGGCCTCTCTTTAGGAATTTTGCCTTCAGCTTCAAGCTTTGCTCTAGCTTGTCGGCGTTTAAGAATACGTCTATACTGTTTAGCATTCACATAAAGTGGTTCTTCTTCTAAAAATTCTGCGTTAGGAAGAGCTACTCTCTGAAATTGTGGAGTGCCACTGTTACCTGGTACCATCTAGATTAAAAAACAATAAACAAGGTTCATTATCACTATTACTAAAATAATATTGAAAGGTAACATGGTTAAAATAATAATTAAAAAAACATGCAAACTTTAAAAAGTTTAAAGTGATAATAATTTAAAAGATAGATCTTAGCTTATAGTAAATGTTATAAAGTAATAAGCTAATAAAATGTAGCCTCCTTTTCAATAAACAAACATTGATACATTTGTTCTGAAAATTAGCGTTTTTATTATAAGTTAATGCATTAGTATGTGTGTGTGTGTGTATGCTGTTGCTCTATAATCACTACAAGTCTGTATACTGTATTTACACGGACTGTGCAAGTGAAAGAGACTTTATTGTAATCACCATGACAATGTTTCCTGCCTGTGTTGCTGCTGCAGTTGGAGAAGTCATTTGTTGTACCGGATTTGATGCAGCTGCCGTGGTTGTTTGAGTTGTTGGATTTGCAATTTGCATCAAATTTCCATTGATGTTTATAACTAAAAATAAAAGTGATAAGAGCATAAATTAAACTAAATGTTAGTCTTTTATTTCTTTTATTCATAACATAAGAAAACTATACAATATATATATATATATTGGCCACTTATTGTAGAAATGAAAAACAAGAAAATTAATTATGATATTTTCATACAAAAGTTATTTGAATAAAATATAAAGTATATGCTTACCAGTAGGTTGAGTCTGTTGCTGAACCTGCCCTTCAAGTTGCACTGGCTGATAAATGTACGTCTGACCATCTGGTGTTTGTATTATCTGTGGTGTTTGTGGCTGTTGGATAACGATTTGCTGTCCAGCTCCAGCCAGACTTGATACTGGAACCACTTGAATCTGACCATTTGGAGCTGCCACCTGAATAGTTTGTGGAAGCATCATAGCTTGACCTCCCTGACCCATTTGTACCACTTGTACAGTACCACCTCCTCCAACCATCACAGTTTGACCTTCTTGTAGTTGGTCCATATTGACTTAAGCACTAAAATTAAAAGTAATTTATAAAGTTATTTGTGAAAGTTATTTTTTATTAAAGGTAATTAATATATAAGTATTGAAATACAAATTAATTTATATACATATACTGAATCACATACAATTTTTAAGCAATCACACTAGTTAATGAAATATGCTTCAATTAATGTATTTGAAATTTTGAACATTGACAGCAAACTCAATATCGACATAGATTTACCAATTTTAGATAGATTTTTGGGATGGTTTTAAGGTCAGCTATAAGGACAAGAACTGAAGGGGTACAATGTTTGTTCACTATGAACGATCAAAATTTCAAATATCTTTAATTTCATCATGGTAAGGACTGTATTGAAATGTGTTGTTGATGACATACATCTGATTATTCATGACTAATAATTTAAAAAATGTTATTTGCACTTTTGCTAACAATATTGAATAAATATACCAATAAGTTTATTTTGTTTATTTAGAATTAAATATAACATAGCATTAGTATCGAGATTTTAGCACGACATATAACTATATCTTATTGAATTATAAATAGAATAATCAAATCTTAAATATCATAAAACTAAAAGCAGCCTCTGCGAATTCAGTATATACATATATAAAGAAATATCGTGTATACAAGCAAATGGCATGGATGTTGCATCTATTCCAACATTATATAACGATACCATTTTAATATCTCTCCAATCCGTTCTTTACCAAGTGCAATTATTTCATCTCACAATACACTCATCAATGTTCCTGAATATCTCTGAACACGGACAAAACCCTATATCCCTAACCCTGCAATCCATCACAGTGTGTACGACAATGGCATCAAACACACTCTCTGTCTCTCCCTCCCTCCATCTCACTCTCTCTCTCTCTCTCTCACTTGCAGCCATCAGACACTGCCTTCAGCTTCACGACACTCAAGTGCACACGTATTCGCACACATACACGTACACAGAGCGCACAAAGGTGCACGTAGTGTAGTGTGTTATACGTCTATTCAAATTGCACGCTCGCACACGCATGCACACACATACACTTAGGCAACGGAGCGCGAGTCGAAATGTCAATACTCGACAAAGGAGCTTTCCAACGCAAGGAAAACCTACATACATACGTGCATAATGGTAACTTTAATGCATTTGCGAGTGGAAAGGAGAATCTCCCCGCTCGGCGACAATCGACGATACACGCGCAAGAACTCGCGATCCACTTGTACCGTACGTAGTATATATATATGTATCATGTACGTGTATGCCCGTCTCTCTATCTTTCTCTCTCTCCGCGGCCGAGGAAAGGCACACACAAGTACGCGCGAGCCCGCATATCGTCGCGCTCTATCACTGTCTCGCTCGCTCTACCGTGGGCGCGCGGAGCGACCTGGTGAGCCGTCCGCGTCGCGGGCCTTCGACCGTCACCCAGCATCATCGTATTCTGCAACCGACGTATAACACAAGATCGAACGTTCACAAAACACTTCGCAACGAGCAGAAACAGAAGCAGCTGGTCTGCTGCTCACGACGACACAGCAGCAGCAGCAGCGGCGGGCAAACATGGCGTGGCGCGCGCTTCTCCGACGTATCTCTAACAGCACACGTCGACACGACGCGCGTCCCTCGTGGACGATCCCCTCGTTCCTGCGAACAGCGACGGCAGGGCAACCCGCGGTGTAACCCTGCAGCTGCCGCGCTGATCAGACACAGACACGTGCTACGGTACGGAACGCGGCTCTGGCGCGAGAGCAGTTTTGATAATTTGTCGACTTACATTGGATATTTTCGTCGGACGCACTTTCCCAATGATTGGTCGGGCGCGATCGGGGACCAATGGTCGGGCCGAGCTTCGCCGCCTGAGCTAGCCGTGCATTGGTGGCTGCGCCGCGCGGGGGGGCGAACTGGCGCCGCGCTAGGCGCGCCAGCGGCGTGAGCGGCGGGTCGATGGCCCGGCCAACTCCCCACCCAACCAGCGCCGGAAGCGCCGAGCGGGCCGAGCGGCCAATCTTACGCAGCGCCGCGCAGCCGACAGACAAAGAGAAAGCCCGCGCGGATTCGAATGTCTCGGCGGTGTATACTTAAGTATAATGTGCGGCTGGAAATGGGAGATATTCGAAAGGCGCGTTGTGGGTGGAGTGAGAGGGAAAGAAAGGCTGCGTGCGATTAGAATATACGTTCGACACTGGCAGTTGGGGGAGGGACGCGGAGAAAACCTGTTTTATCGACTCGAGAGATAGGATCGGAAGTTCTTTTAGTTTGCCATATAGTTGATTTTGGCTATCGGCTTTTTACTCAACGTCGGGCTTATAGAACCAACTTGTTATTTGGTTATTGATTTGTCAGAATCAGATAAGAGCGATAAAAACTATGTTTTTGTTTTATGTACGAGATTTGTTTGCTTTCAACTAATTATTTATTTTTAATTATTAAAATGTATTTTTATGCCAAATACTTTCTAAATATTATGATATTAAAATTTTAGTAATATTTTCTTAATAAATAAATAAATATGATTTTAATAAATTTCTATTTTTTATATAATTATGTACACTATTACATGGTTCATTTCAAATTTAGAATTATCTTTTACTGTTTTGACGAACTGACTATTTTGCATATGTGTGTAATGTATGTAAAGTTTATCAGAGCCGACAATGCAATAGCCGTCACCTTTCCATTTTTCGTAAAAGTTTGCATACTCTAACGGTAATTTTTCTACCTGTTCTTACGGTGCTCTGATAAGTACTTACACCTTTCACTTCGTCAGGTACTCGCATGAGGCCGGCGGAAAGTCGAACTTTTTCCTCTGGTGTATTTCGATTATTGCTTATATTATTTCAATAATATTTTCACGTCCGCGTGTAACAATTCATTGATCTTGTGATTTTACTATTTAAATATTCAAAATGTAATATTCAATCACTTCAACGATTTAATATATTTAATTTAAAATTTAAAATTGTATCCATTATTTTAACTTATTCTGGAAAACAGAATTAAGATCGTTAGAGAAAACTAAAAATTGGATTATAGAATAACAAAATAGTATTTTTTGTTGTCACTAAGTTATTAATAAAATACCGGTCCGAGTCCTGCTCGATCACACGAGGGCGGGAAATCCTACGTCTGATTAGCGAACATTGTTTTTTGTTATACTTGCCGTTAAATTCGATTTTACAGACTAACTTGCGGACGTACAAATGCGATTGCGCATCCTCGAAACCGGACACGTGAAATCCCATTTTATGTCCGCAAATGAGTCCGTAAAATCGGCTTTTACGGACACGTAAGTATATTATACTTATAAAAAATGACAATATAGGTTCCTTCTCAAATGCTGCATACAATTAGAATTGTTGAATATTAGAAGTACAGATTTCACATTTTGATAAAGCCAAATATTTGTCTATACTAAAAAGAATTTCGTCGGCTTGGTAAAAAAAGAAACCATCTCAAAATCCGGTTGGGAAAGGTACTAATTCGGAAGCCCGTGCAAAAAGGTGCCAACTCGCGAATAGAGTTTTTTAAATCAACTTTGCGGGTTTCAAAACGTACCTAAATGCCTATAAAAAAATACATCTTGTAATACCAAAAATTTTCCTTTTTTTGTTTGATTTGACAGTTAAACAAAAAAAAAACTAATAATAAAAGTAGAAATTTTTTTTCAACAAAATCTGTAAATATCTCCTACAAAAACCAGTAAATGAACACGTGACGCTAGTGACTGAACACTTTTAAACGAGTGAATGAAACCTTATTTTTTATTTATACTTATATGCAAGTTCAGTAATTTTACAATCTGAATGACTGAATGTTGATAGTAGACATCAGGATGATAATGATACACTTTATGTATTAAAATTAAATATTAAATATTAAACATTAAGTATTGATTTTTCACACAGTACAGCATGAGGTGCGAATAACGTTCGTCCACTGGCTGGTCGGGATAATACTTGCGACCCAGTAAAGAAGCTGTCCGTTCGTTCACTAGATTCAAAAGTATGAACCAAAGCTTGAACACGTAAATTATATTTAAATAATTAACTTTTATTTTGTTAAAAATAATGTCGAATAGTCAACTAATATGTATAATACTTCATTATTTAGACGTAAGATTTTGGCACAAAAACTTTAGATTTTGAGAAAACTTCAGCATATGTCTAGTACAGTGCATCTGCGCATAGCATGCTACATAGCATGTCAAATATATGAGCAATTCCTGAGAAATTTCCCTTTTACGTCGCCAAAAATGAGAAAAAAATTTTTTTTACTGCACACTTATACCAGACAAAATTTTTCTCGTTTTTTGAACCATACAGAACGTGAGAAAACTTGTGTTCCATGCCGATTGAGTGGTATAATTTTTTTACAGCACTTTTAATATTTCTTATGGAAATTTAACATGGGAAAAATGAATAAAAAGTAGTCATTGATGATGAACGAATAACAAGCCATTGTAAAGGCCAATCCAAATTCTACAAAAAAAACGATTAAACTTGAAGAATGAATCTTTAATTTAAGATGTGAATCGTTAAAATCGGGCGATTCTGTGCAAGGCTACGTGAATCTGAAAATAGTTAAAATGACCAAAATCTTAAGAATTACGTGGGTTTGGAAAATATCGCTCATTTTTGGTAATTTTTGCCAGTTTCAAATTCAGCTAGCTCTGCACAGAATCGTTCGATTTTAACGATTCACATCTTAAATTAAAGCTCTGTTCTTCAACTTTCATCGCTTTTTTGTGGAATTTGGATTGGAATTTTCAATAGCTTGTTATTGGTTCATCATCAATGACTATTTTTCATACATTTTTCCTATGTTAAATTTCCATAAGAAAAATTAAAAGTGCTGTAAAAAAATTATACTTACCACTCAATCGGCATGGAATGCAGTATGGTTCAAAAAACGAGAAAAACTTTGTCTTGTAAGTGTGCAGTCAAAAAAATTTTTTTCTCATTTTTGGCAACGTAAAAGGGAAATTTCTCAGAAATTGCTCATATAAAATGAAAGGAAATTTTGCAAAAATTTTAAAAATATGATCGATTATATTTGATAGATACACAAAATGTACAAATTTTACAATTTTAAATATTTTATCAAAATTTTCATTCACCAGTTAGTGTTCTAATACTGGTGTAGTCACCCTAATTCATTACCAAATCTACGTGTCAAAGAGATTTTTCTGCAAAATTTAAAATTCAACGAGAAATACGGGTCCCTGCTATCGTCGTTAACGGGAAGGCCTCGCATAGCCTTAATAAATTTGTTAGCATTTATTGAGATTTAAGTTAATACTGGGCTTGCATGGTTAAAATCAGTATTACAACTTCAATACATATCGCATAGATATATATATGTGTGTGTGTGTGCCCGCGCGCGCGCGCGCGCGTGTGTGTGTGTGTGTGTGTGTGTGTGTGTGTGTGTGTGTGTGTGTGGTTGTGTGTGTGTATGTGTGTGTGTGTATGTGTGTGTGTGCGTGTGTTTGTGTGTGTGTGACTTTGTGTGCGTGCGAATAAAATCAAGTTGTTAAATTGTAGTATTCAAAATATTTATATAGGCAAAATAAGATATATTATTAAATCTGTGGTCATGTCTTGGAAAATGATTTTCATTTATATGGTTTTTCCGGGAATGAAGAAAAATTTGAGTGGATTTGTATGATTTTTCCGATCTCAGTGGCAATTATATTGATTTTCCGGCAACTCTTTTTATTCTTCGTTATTCGCGAAAAATTCAATAGCCAATATACTATCATACTAACCACGCCAATGAATGGCTCTATTGACTGTGTAAAGTAAAGGCGGCTATTGTATATATGTATATTTTTCATATTCCGCTACTTGCATTAAAACGTATCTAAATATAGTTATATAGTTTATTCCAAAAATATTCAATTTAAAAAGTGATCTAGTGGAGTTATATTGTATCGTTTTCCGGAATATTGGGTGAAAAAAAAGGAGTTATATTGTTTTTCCAGGAGTTATTCTAAAAAATGGAGATGTATGGTTCACATTCTGTGAACATATAGAAATAAATGAAGTTATAATGCTTTTCCTTGTGATTAGTTAAAGCAACGAGTCCACTTTAGTAATTTCTACCATGATTACGTGATAGAGGACTGTTCTAAGATAAGAAATAAGGCAGAAAATATCTACAAAAATGATTATGATTGGTTTCGGGCCATGATTGATATTGAGGAACTTTTGTTTTCCTAGTATTTTTGTATTCTTTGTATTTTTTCTTACTCAACGTTTTTCATTTCAATAAAATATTGAATTATTTGATTTTATTATATTTATATTTATATTTATATTGACGTTTACCTAAAGAAAAGTTTTGTTATAAAAATTCTATTTTAAATGTTTTTGCAAACTTTAATACCTTTTATTTCTTTTGAATAATTTTCTTGTGCCTGCAACTTTTTACGTAGTAACTATTGCGCTCTAATGGCAATTAAATAATGTGAAAGAATAAATTCAACCCATTTCTTGCTATTTATTTGTTTTTGTTTTTTGTTTTCTTAAATGAGTTTAAAATTTGAACAAGGATGTAAATGCGCTCAAACACGTATGTACCAATTATATGCTGTGGGAATATGCAGTTTTGTAGAATATAATGAATAAGATACTTCGCATGAAAAATGAATTCTGAAACCGTTATGGACAGCATATTTCATTTGGTCGCAGTATAATAATATCATTTTTATAATAGCGTCATAATACAATTTTCTATATTAACAAATTTTTTTACGTTTGAATTTTGAAAATTAATTCATTTGTGTCAATCTTTAAATTAGAAAAAGCTTGCAGAATTAATACTATACGCAAGCAAAACAAAACATTAGATTAACAAATGTTTATTATGTTACATATATATTTACGTGTATTAGTGTTGATAAATCATTTAAGAAAACTTATGAATAATATAATTGAAGAAGTTTCTTGATCATTTTATTTATATAAAGTTTTGTAGAAATAGACGATAAATCTAAGCTTCTTTTATTGAATAATCAAATTTATACCAAATGCGTTTTGTATAATTATATGATTCAGAGTGAATGCAAATATTAAATTTATTTATTTGCTATACTAATTATTTGATTATTTATAATAATTTAAATAAATTCTTTTCTAAAATATTTAATCGTTGGTAATACAGATATATACGTTATCGATGGATAGTACAGCAGCAACGACGGTTTGATAGCGCGAAAAATCTTACTGATTTGAAATTGATTTTTCATAAAATTCATTTATTTTAGTATTGTCACGTACGCCGCTAAGACAGCGGCGTACGTGACAGTATTATCTTTAATTATTAATTATTATTAATTAATATTCACCTCAATTTTAATGATGTTCAAAAATTAAAAAAAAAATTTCCATGCATTTTAATAAAGTTGAGTTTTTCGTAATGTATTAAACAGAGAATTTATAGGAAAAATGTCTTGATTAAATTTTTAAAAGTTATTAAAATAATAATTTTTGAAATTTTTTTACTATACTATTTTTTATATAAAGTATAGGAAAAAATGTATATCAAAAGTTTTTTAATAATTCAAGTAGCAATTTCAGCGTATGTGAACAATTTTAATTTAAATTTATGAAAATATACACTTTTAAAAAGTCGCTGGAATGAAAGGACTTAATATAATCCCTTCGCTGGTACAAGGATCGTACTTAAAACTTTTAAGTAGCTATCTGAAAAATTACTTTCTTAATTAATCAGTAAGAAATACTGCTACTCTGTTTACATTTGAAATATTATTCAGAACTCTCTCTTAGGATAAGAAGAATTCAGTTCATTATCCAACCCTTTAAAGGTAAATGAATTATGTTCGTCATCGCTCTTTAATAAATTATAATAAATAAGTTAAAAAAGAAAAATACATTTAAAGCATGTCGTGGCAATATTTAAACGAAACCGTAGTATATCATTGCAACGAAAATATAGGCTTTTTTATTTTAACAAAAATATTTATTGGCAATAAATACACGCCCACCACAGAGCACTAAATCAACTTGCGCAAAACAGCGAGTTCAAAAGTGAAGTTTATGTAAATTATACTACATATATAAAATCAACAATATCAATCAAGTCCTCGTGCTATTAAATTTCTTTAAACGATAAATAACTCGATTATCCGAAGAATTCCCCACAGTATGACACGACAAGTATAACGCCCCCCCCCCCCCCCCCCCTGCCCCCTCCGAAGCTCCACCCTCCCCCTTCCTCCGCCTCACTCCCCCTTAATCCTCGCCAACCGCACACCCACACCGCATAAATCGTCGTCTACAAGTTTTCGCGAGCGCTTCTCGGCGATCCTCGCGCATAGTCCTTCTCTCCCAATTCAAAGCCCCGGCAAAAAAAAGTCGCCGGTAATGGTCCCCCAGACGCTGCTGCTGCGCGCGGGGCGCTACACAGGATTATCTCGCTTGCGCGCGCGCCCGCGACGCGGCTCTTATAAAGCCACTTTCTCGCTTTGTCAATCGGCGAAAGTGTGTCGCGCGCATAGCTATTCAGCGGCGAAAAGTTTTAAAAGTTGCCTCGCGCGCGGATTACCGTAACGTCTCCGCGGTTCTGTATAGTTTATATATATAGGTATATAGTATATATATATACACGCGTTTTCGCGCGCGAGAAGTTGACTGCGCGGGTTCCCTTCCCCTCCCCGCGCCGGCTTCCCTATATACACCTTCTCTGCATTAATTTCCAAGTTCCGCCTTCGCGCTCGCTCGCGCGCACGACTCGTTTAATTTACATTTAATTAATTCAATCACTTAGAATTGAATTTCGAAGCCATTCGAGAGATCGTCTGCCTGCAGTTCTCGCTTTCTCTGCCTTTGTCTGTCTCTCACTCCCCCGCACGCTCTCTCTCTCTCTGTTTCTCTTTTTGTCTTTCTCTTTTTTTTTTGTAAAGTTTTTAGGTTTTTGGAAGGGGGTTCGAGCTCTGCATTGCGCTTCAAGTTGGGCGCGAGCGAGGATGAAACCCTTTACTTTATTGAATTTCGCTTTGCACCTCGCGGCTGCGCTGGCGCTCGCCCGGTAATAAATCAGCCGGTTATATATAACATTTACTTCGCAAATAGACGGGAAAGGCTTTATCGCGCGATGCGCCACCGCCGACGCCACGAGGGTAAACGCGATTAAGCGCCGCGGATGCGGTATTAATTTTAGATTAGGAATTGCGTTGTGTTTGCTCGGGTTTTAATACATCCGAGGTTATAATTCGTATTTGAGGAGGAATCATAGAATTGAAAATAATTTCTGTTCTTTTAGAATGAGTTATTTCGTTATAATGCTGCAAAGTGAAAATATGAAATGTGTGCTCTCTATTTATGAATAAGTGAAATGGTGCTCACTGGTCGAATAAATAAAAAAATCTACTATAATACTTTAATAAATATTACTGCGTAATAAGTGGATATTCACTGGAAAATTAGTATGCATTTTGTCACTTATTCACACCAGCGAGGGATTTTTCACTTATTCACTTTTAGAGAGTAGGGCAACCCTACTCTTTTCTCGTTGATCCTTGCATACGAAACACTTGCTAAATAAATATAAAACAGAGTTCTGGCTTTCTATTATATTTTTCTTACTTTGATATTAGATTAGCAAATAGCAGTCATTGATGAGTACTGAATTGATTATTGAACCTTGTAAAGAAAAGGGATGACCCGCTGATCTTATGCTTATATGTCTGAGTGTGCGTGTGTGAAAGATATTTAATGTTATATTATAATTATCAGTACTGTAATTTTGCATTACTTTTTCCATTTAATTTATATATTGTCTTGTCAGAGACTAGCCTAGCAAGATGCCAAGATGATTTTCTTATCTTACTACGAGAGGGTCAGACCTTCGAATCTCTGATTCGACTCAAACATTGGGATATGTTTTTAGATGTATAAATACGTAGAAAGCCGCCATATTAAAGCCAACAGCTAAAAAAACTCAAATTCTGAACCTTTTTAGCTTTATTTTGAAATAACTTGGAAAAGGTCTCTTCTTGAAACGGTAACCATTTAATTTTGGATAGCTTTAAATATATTATTTAAAAAATAGGGAAACAAAACTAGAGAATACGAGCTTTCATCTGCTTCTTTTAGAATTCAAAAATATTGATTTCTCCAAATATTATTTAAAAAAAGAGAAACTAAAACTAGAGAGAATACGAGCTTTCATTTGCTTCTTTTAGAATTCAAAAATGTTGGTTTCTTCCGAATTTATGAAAGTTTAAAGTTCAGCAAAGAAACTGCACCAAAATATGCATAAAAGTCAAACAGCGAATTTTAGGAGTGTAACAGTGCCTTTTTTGGTGCTGAACTTTAAACTTTCATAAATTCGGAAGAAACCAATATTTTTGAATTCTAAAAGAAGCAAATGAAAGCTCGTATTCTCTAGATTTAGTTTCTCTTGTTTTAAATAATATTTGAAGCTTTACAAAATTAAATGGTTACCGTTCAAGAAGAAATCATTTTGAAGTTATCGCTCCAAATAAAGCTAAAACTGTCCAGAATTTGAGTCTTTTTAGCGGTTGTGTCTAATATTGGGGCTTTCTTCGTATTTCTACATCCGAAAACATATCCCAAAGTTTCAGCCGGATACGTGATCCGGAGGCTTGACCCTCTCCTAGTTAGTGTTGGCAATATTTTATTAAAGTTACTTATTATCTTTTTCAAATTGTATAATAAATATTACCTAAAGCAATTATAAAAATGTGCTATTCTTGTTTGATTTCAGATATACTATGCATTTCCTACTTTTAAATGAAATTCAGGTATTTTCTATAAAGTTTCATATAGAATTAAAAGCATAATACTAATTATGTGAAAACGTGAATAAAATTTTACCCTTCGTTATGGAAACATTTAAAATAAATTATTACATTACAAACAATTTCAATAATTCCTTGTGTTATAAGATAAACAAACCTTTGCTCTTTTCTATTTATTTGATAAAATCAAACATGAATAATGTATTTGGAAACCGTTACAATTGATGTTTTTACGTATACTCTTTGCAATATAATCAGTTCTGTCGTTAATTAAATAAATTATTACTTTGCCATACCGACTACTGGCGTGTTTCAGAATAATAACTTGATCAAAATTTGTATTATATTCCATATTTAATATTTACGCAATCGTGAATTAGTTGGTATCTAAATACCTTATTTAGACGACGCATACACACAATACACTATATTTCTAAAATTTAAAATCTTCAAAGACATTAAGTATTCCAAAATCATGGTTTTCTTTTTCGTTCCAATCTTTGTAAAAATATACCGCAAAACATCAACTCGCGCAGAAAAGCTCAAAGATCGAACATTTCGTTTTTGAAAATTCCTTGAGCCATAAACCAAACCCTCCCTCGTGACTCGCGCCATGAATCAGATGACAGTCCCTTCCTCTTGCACCATCGATATTCTCCCGCGTCTAAAAAAACTATATCGCTCTCCTCGTATAACGCGCGTCTCTGCATAAGCAAACCTCATCGGCATATTTCTCCCTCCCTCTCTCTCTCTCTCATACAGGCGCATATATACCCCGAAATCTTCTCGGTCCTATACCGACAGCCATAAAACGAGCCGATAAGGAGCCGAGCGTTTTTCCGCGCCATTGTCCGCGGCGGCCCCTCCGTAAATTCGCGCGCCGCAGCCCCTTATAACGCACTGCGCTCTAGGACACCGTTACTTTAAATCCTCTCTCTCTCCGTATATATATATATACTAGGGGGGGTACCCCCCCTACTCGCTCCGCTCGTCAACCCCCCATTTTTAGACAGTTAGTGGAAATATAGAGTTAATGGAAA
>JAPYZP010000145.1:1640-35629 GCA_030522985.1 Torymus sinensis | reverse complement strand
TCATTATCATGATTAATTTTAACATATTGAATTAACTTGAAACAGCAAAAGTAGAGTTTTACATGTATTACAGACATTAAAGATTATTGTAAAAACATTCTTAATTGCAATGATGAAAGAAAACTGTATTTTATAGAGAAAAAATGTCGGTAAGTAGCAGGTTTTGTTAGGTTCGCTTCCGTCATTTTAATTTTTTTCAACAAACGCTTTTCTAATACAGCTTTATTTCATTATCATGATTAATACAAAATTTTTATACGTAGAAAACTTCTGTTCTTGCTGTTCTAAGTATATTAAATCGATGAAAATAGGGGTAAAAAGTATTTTAGGAAAATAGATGGCGACACATGAGCTATCGGAACCCCTACAGCCAGCTTATTGGTGGGGTTTTTCAGGTATAATTTGTCGGGCCCCGGGTCCCGGCTCAGAAAGTGCACTTAAGCATTTCGCATAATGCAATACGGCACAGAAGTGTACGCACCTTTGGCTTAACCACTTTTACTTATAATATTCAGAATTTCGAACGGCTGCATAAAAATTTTTAAATTAAGGTATTTATTTAAGATTTCTATTGTCTACAAACTGGTAAGAACATAAATTATTTGTATTTTTTTCTTAATAATAATTAAATTAATATTCTTTAATAGTAGTTTTCGTTACAAGAGCGTAAGGTTGAACGTTACCCCCGCACGTGAGCGTCGTTCATGAGTGCCGGCCCAAGTATCGTGCGATCACGTAAATATATTTTTCAATTTTTCACTTTAGGCCCACCAAACGTAAAGTTCAATTTTACGCCTAGTATAACGAAAAATAATTTTAAAATTACATTTAAGAATGAATAACTTACCAGTTTGTGTAAACATTTCAAACGTTATTATTTAGATGCATTCAATAAATTAATTAAATGAAAATATTTATCAATAATTTAATACTCAAACTAATTATCATTATTATTATTATCTTTTAGGTGGCCTTGGAACCAGAGAAGAAACGAGAAGTACCACAGATTGAACTGCCTAATGCTGTCCCTATAAAACGAGAACAAATCAAGATAGAAGACACTCCATCTGAAAGTACGGATGATATTTACGAGTTTAAAGAACCTGAACCTTTTGAATTTGAAGTAAGAAATAAGAGAGATTCAGGAGGAAGTACTAGCAGTGTCGAAAAAGAGAAAGAGAAGGACAAGGAGAAAGACAAGACGAAGAAACGCGTATTTGACGATGATGTAAAAAGTCCTAAGAAACGGCAGAAGACATTCGGTACGCCAACTACGCCGGTTCAAAATAAACCGGAGCAGAAGCAAGACAGCAGTCCTACAGAGAACGTCGATGCGAAGAAAAAGCCTCGTAAGATTTTCAAAAAGAGCGACGATACTGAGGAAATTGATACTGAAGGAGAAGATACAACATCAAGCGTCAGGGATCAAGTTTCTAAATTTTATCCTGCCAATTACGGTGGAGTAATGGTTTTTAAACGTAAAGGAGCTTTCAGTAATTTAACGCGTGCCATGGATGATGGTCCTACAAACGATGCCGCAGCCACCGATGCATCCTCCGACAGTCCAAAGAAAAAACAGACAAAGGCACTTAGTTCAACAACACCTGTAAAAGGTAATGAAATCAAACCAGAAACTACTACTGTAGATACCGCAGATAAGAAAAAAGTACGAAAAATGGTAAACAAAGCAGAAGAAAATGACGAAACAGACGAACCTAACAAAGAACATAATAAATTTTTCCCTAATTATGCTGGTGCAAAAACTGCATCACGTAAAGATACTTACACTAATAAATCAATAATTGATACTGATGGAGGAGATGAAACTTCGTTAACCGATAATAAAGAAAAAGCTAAGAAAACAACTGACGAAGATTCATCTAAAACCATGAAAAAAAAACAGAAAAGTTTTGGGACCCCAGCTGCAAAATCTGAAGTTAACTCCACTGATGCCGCTGATGCGAAGAAAAAAATTGTGCGAAGAGTAACAAACAAAAAGACAGGAGAGCTCGAAGATAGTGACGAAAGTGGAACTGACGAAACTGAGGAGCCAACAACTACAAGGGACCACACTAAATATTTTTCACATTATTCTGGTCCGAAAGCCAAAGCAGCTGCTGCTATGGTTAATAGTAATGAGAGTTTACAAGAACGTCTGAATACACCAAAGTCAGATAACCAAGTTAGTGAGTCTTTGAAACCTATCCCTGTTACTACAATAGCATCGATAAGTCACAATAAAGACGATGCGAAAAACAAAACAACTGATTCAACAACTGCAGGTTCTTCGTCTCTTGATATTAAATCAACTTCATTAAATTTGGATAAAAAACGAGTGCCAGATTCTGTTGTCTCAAGCAAATCAGAGACAAAGCAGGAGATGAAGCCGCTAGATTTTACTCCTATCATTCCTCATACTTTACCAGTACCGGCACCGATTAGCGCTCGTTTGCCAGCAACAGCTAGTATAGAAGAAAAACTATCTGCTGCAGCAGTATTCCGTAGTAAACTTAAAGATATAAAAAAAGAGGAGGATTTGGATAATACTCCAAGAAAAACACTGAAGGAAACTGTAAAGAAGGTTGAAACTATAGCTGCAAAGAAGGTTGAAACTACTGCAGCGAAGAAGATTGAAACTACTGCTGTGAAGAAGATTGAAACTACTGCTGCGAAGAAGATTGAAACTACAGCTTCAAAGAAGGCCAAAGAAAAAGAAGAAAAGGCAAAACATGAGCCAGACAAGAAGAAACAAATTATAGAAACTCCCATTATAAAAAAGGATCCCTTACAAGAAATTGAGATACGTAGAGATCCATTACTTGAAATGATAAAAAAGAAAGAAGAGGAAGTTATAAAGGCTACTACTGCAACAGTAACAATACCTATTGTTACTAAGACTTATGGAAATTTGAAGAAAGATCAAACTTTGAAGCTGGAAGATACTTGGAAAAAGGCAGCTCCGACCATTGCAAGTGTTAGTAATATGGAGGTTTCTAATGAAATTTCTAATAGTGATTCAAGTAAAGACTTTGTAGTTGTACGAAAAGAAACTATAGTTAGCAAAATAAAATCCAACATAGATCGGGACTCAGTTGATTCAACAGATAGTAGTGATTCTGAAAGACGTCTTACAATTATAGACACTGAAGAATTTCCTGATGATAAATATAATGAGTCCACTTCTGACATCAAAACTAAGTCAACAACCTCGTCATCTACAAGTGGACAATTTAGTAGCATTACTCGACAAGAGCAGCCAAATGTTATAACAAAGCAAAGCGAATTGGCACAATCCATTGGTACTGCAGCTATAATTAATGCAATTACACAAGTTAAGAGCTCCAGAATAGAAGAAGATGGTGAAAATTTAAACTCTCTGTTATGTGAAGAAGAAATTCCTGGATCACCAACACCAGGTTTAGAATCTACTGATCATGAACATAGAAGTAGCAGTACGCAGAATCTGACAAAAACAGATCTTGGTAAGTTGATAATTAGATTTTATTTCTTTTCATTTTTCAATACTTGAAATAATCATCATGACATAATTAAATAAATTCTTTTTTACTGTTATGAACTTAAATTGTTTTAACTAAAAGTGATTTTTAAATTTTATTTTAATAAAATTTTTACAATACTTATTGCTTAAAAAGAATATTTGTATTATATTGATACATTCAATTGTTATTAACTATGTTAGATTTAATATTTTATTAATATATAAATAAGATGCATTGTTTAATCATGGGTGTAACGTAACTTTTTTTTTTATAGCAACCGGTAGTAAGATGGCTGTTGCATTCGTAGCTGCTCAAATGCCACTGAGCACGCTACCTTCGTCTACTCATTTAACAAAATGCACATTAGTGACAACAATGAGCAGTAGTATAGCAGTATCTCAAACTACCAGCAGCCTTGTTGCTGTATCAATGGCAACTCAACATGGATCTGTTCAAACTGTGCGTCAAACTTTAGCTCAATCACAAGTTCAACCACAGCAACAACAACCTTTACCTCAACTACAAGTTCAATCATCATCACAAGTACATCCTCCTCAACAACAACCTCATCCTCCGCAAGCACAACCTCCAAATCAACATAACGAACAAGCACCACCTCCAATACCAGTTGCTGTTCAGCGTAGACAGAGTAGCGAAGCTGCTCCAGTGATGGATAACACGCCACCTACAACACCTGATTCTTTACTGTCCAATATCTCGGGCTCACCACGTGACGAAGGTACTGGTGGTTCGACACCCTCCTCATCGGAGGATAATTCTAAGTTGAATCGTGATAGTTCTGAAGCTGAAAATGATAGCGCTGGCAAGGGCAGCGGTCCAGGCTTTAGTGAAGATGATGGATCATCACTTGTCAACTCGGAGTTAGGAGGCAACGGTGGAGCGACATCTTCCTCTTCTGATCGCATACCTAAACCCCCTGCTAAACGTTCTTCTATTATCGATAATGAAAATATCTCACCGAAGAAGCGTAAAAAGAGAAAAGATCAGGATAACAATTCGACATTCGGCCAGAATAGTGCTTCTGGTAAAAAGTCTCCCAGGCAAAGCACACGCAATGTAAGACATGGAACTGGAAGTGATAGCGACGACACGAGCGAAGGCTCGAATCCAAGTGTAAACAACTCCACTCCTCCGGCAAATAATACAGCAAGCGCACCAGCCCCTGTAGTCGTTGCTAACGCGGTATCCAATAATATGCCTGTTAGTGGAATGAACAATGTGGGCAATCCAGATAACGGCTTGTTGCCGTCGGGAAGACCCCGAAAGTATAATTTCCTCACGGAACTCGGTAAGTTTCTCTTTAATATTGATCATTTCTTTGCGAAATTTGCATTCTTATCTTTAATTCGCTTAAATTAATATTTTTAAATTATTTATATAAATAAATTTGTTTTGAATTTTGTTATGATAATTACAAAATACTTTTCACATGTTATCTTTACCAAAGCAAGTTGCCAATATATTATTTATAGCACTCAGTCGCAAACAATAATATTATTATTTTTTTGTTTCAGATCCTACACTAGATGGAAATCAAAGAATAGCTATACTACAACAGAGATTAACAGATATACGCAAAACTTATAATACTGAAAAAGCTGAACTTGCTATAATTGAAAGGCGACGAAAAAAATTAAAGCGCAGAGAACGAGAAGGTTAGTTTTAAGTTCGTTTGCTAAAAAAATAAAGGAATTAATAAAAAATAAGATTTAACGAAATATTTATTCAATGTTTCAGCACAAAAAGCTGCAAAAGCTGAAATGCAACAAGCATGTTCGTGATGAGAACGATGGTAGACGAAAAAAGATGAAGAAGACAGTGTCCTGTATTATGTACAAAAAACGTCCTGATGCAACTTCAGATTTGCGGAGGACTTCATGACAATTTTCGTGTACCTAATAATGATGTAGGTAGCACTGTAAATATGAAGAGAACTGATTGCGAATGTGTCATTACTTCTTCATTCTACTTGCGTCTGTTTTCGTATTAAAAAAGACTCACGCGTATTAAGTGACGGCGAAGTGTCGTTTAAGGTGTAAAATAAACTTTGAAAATAATTTGATATATATTGAACCATCGTCAGTTCATAAAAATTATTTATTCTTCCATTATTAAGACTTACAGGGCGGCTAATGCATAAAACAGTGTTTATAATATTTCAAACATTAAATTAAAATTATAAGAAAAACTAAAATTTTGAATGATTACTTCTATTTTCTAAGATTTTAGGAAACAATAGTCAACCGTAAAAATATTTTTTTGAGAAGCGTTTTTTAAAGAGCATGAAAATGAAAGAACTTCATAATAATTCATGTGAGTCATGCCGCCCTGAAAGTGTTGAAGAATTAATTGAAAAAAGAAAAAATTAATTTAAATAAATTTTTGATTGTAATTGAGACCTTTATGGGTTATATATTGTAAATGATTTGTATAAATGGAATTGTTATAACAACGATTATTTACTTGCGAAACGTGCATCGTCGTGGTTGTAACGTGACAAAATACATACACCTCTAGCAGACGGAGTTCCGTCTTCCCTTACACTTTTATGAATATATCTAAACAGCAATAACTTTTCAAGTTTTTTAAATTTCGTTATTTGATTTATACTTTTACACGATATAATATTTTAATAGCCTGTTTCTATGTACAAAATAATAAACTACCTTTTTGTTAAACGGAAAATAGCAAATAAAACGTCTGAAAAGTATGTATGTAAATGTCACATCTATGAAAAAAAGTAAAATTTTATAGATATATACATATATTTTTTATAAGAGGTTAGTGAAAAAGCCATACTCGTGATAATAACAAGTTTTGGGTTATCACTTCCTCACGTAATCCATTAAACCTATAAAATTTGTATATATATTTTACATTGCATATTATAATCTTGATGTGAATGTCAGATTTTTATTTTTCAATTTCATACTGCCCATGTTGAAAAAAATTTGTAGTAAATAAATTACTTCAATTCTCAGTCCCGTTATACTATCGTGTCACAATATACTGCGCCAAAATATAGAAAGTCCAAAAGTTGAAGTAATTCAATAAATATGCACATTATTTTATCTACAATTTATATAATGAAAATTTAGTTTATTACCATGATAAGAAAATGCATGTATCTTTTTAATATCATTTGCATGTGATAATAAAAAAGTATATTTATTAATTTTCAACGACAGCCTGTGGACTTTCATTGTCTTGATCTCTTCATCCTCGCGTATTTTTGATAATAAGTGGCCGAATCATTTGCATCACGTATTGACGTAGGAGTAAAACTTCTTAATGCATTTGAATTTCTTTTTCGAGGGCAATGTACAGTTTTATTATCTAGTGATTTCAATTAATCTTAATGAGTCGAGTTTACTTTTTAAACTCTTTATAATTAAATAAAAGCGTCATTACATTTACACACCTATTCATGTACATAAAAACATTACAGTAGTAAATGTCATCAAGATTTATAAGAGGTGTCAGAAATTATATCAATCCAAGTAAAATTTGTGTTAGTTAATATTGTTGATAAATAAAATCTTGAGAAATATAATCGTATATTATTAATTACCTTTTAATATAATATTAATGAAAAATTGTAAGGTAAGATAAATAAAGCAGTGGGGTAATTTTAATAACTCATATATTTATTTATACAATTTACCGGCAGTAAATTGCCAAATTTTATACAATAAATAATATTTGTTAGTTGATATCTTTTACAATTCATATAAATTTCTTAAACATACAAAGATTCATTGCATATATTGCTTGATTATTTAAAATGATGGCATCAGCATTGTTTTACAAAATGTACAGATGTTTTATTGTTTTAATTAATATGTCGCTGTGCTTGTGTTTTATACATACACCAATACTAAAGTATAGAATAAACAAAAATATTTATTATTTGAAAGATACATTGCCACAATGATTATTACTAAAGGTTGTGTATCTTTATATACTCAATGACTCAATTCGCATTTTTACTTTTACAAGTATGACTTTCTCTTTATACAGTACTTATACCAAACAAAAAATATATAAATGAAAATTTACTTACAACTAAATTTGTTAAAATTGTAAATATTAAGTAAGATTTAAGATGCATAATTCATAATAAAAAAAAATTATTTTCATCAACAAAAAATCAAAAATATAAAACAATACAAAATATCTAACTAAACTGTATATTTTGTTTTACTAGCATGATTTTGATTTCAGAATTGATTATGGTATGGTATCTATCAGTTTGAAGTTTACATGGTTTGAGATTGTCAGTAATACATAAAACATATTACTGTATAAAAATTTACTTTATATTATATTAAAAGTGCAAAATAAAATTAGAAATCAATTCTGTGTTGATATTGATTATCTCAATCAACAACTAACTTTCTCAGACTCATCTATATCATATGTTGATGAAAAATTACTTAACCTAATCATTAATTATGTTTAAACACACTCAAGTAAATTTTGTTTAAATTGCATATGTCAACAGGGAGGTGGACTACTGGACGTAGTTGTCGTTGCATCAATAGATGTTGAAGATGCTGAAGAAGATGATATAGATGCTGACTTATTTTCACTACTTAGTTTTCTCGTAGCAAACATAAATTGTTTCATTAGTTCATGATGAGTCTCTAACCGTTCAATGCAATGTAAGCATGCAGTTTTGGGCAGTTGATCATTTGCGTTCACCTGTAATATTTGCAACGAATTAGTATAAATTAGTACACTGAACACCACTATACTTATATAGACATCAGTAAAGTTAGGTTACAGAAACTTCAAATATAGTAATTTAAAAGAGATAAATGAACTCTCCTTTTAGTTTAAATAATTATAATTTACCTTTCTTTGAGTTATAGATAGAATCAAAGTATATAGAATAATAATAATCATAATCATATAGACATGGCCTCAAGGTGAAAACGCGATCGCTTTGGAAATACACGAGACGAAGAGTTAATACTGATATGAATAAATTCTTACAGTTATTGGAAGGTAGGTGTTGATTTTCTCGGCGAGCCTCATTCTCTCACCCTCCTCGCCGTAAATATGGATCACAAATCGATTCATCTTGCTGCAAAGTCTGCATATAAATCCAGTGATCACAGCCTTGTCGGTGCTCCCCATTTTTTCGAAAAAAAAAATGTTCAGCTCCGCGCGAATTCTACAAACCAATAATCTTCTATGAGAACTGAAAAGACGGAGCACGTTATCAGAAGGATTACAAATACATTTGAATCGCACTGAGCCACTGTCAAACGAAGTTCTATTTCCGAAGAGCGAACGAGAGGTTTGTTTATTGGGGTTGCGCGCAGGGACTCCTAAACTAAACTGTGTTTGGCTAACACCAGCTGGTCTGTAGAGTGCGTTTGTGTATGTATTACCTACCTACCTACCTCTTTCGATCTCGCGTGAATCCGCGATCATCTGGTATACATTGACTGCCGAACGCGACATCTGCGTTACCGTCATAAGGAATGGAGCAATGGAGTACACACCGCACACGGCTAAAAGGCAGGGTAGGTGCATTGTGTATGAGTCTATAGTGGCGCCACTTTCTACCCCAGCATTTCGTTGAGTATACATACATATATACACCTGCATATTTACTAACATACAACTAATATGTAAATATTGTAACAGGGTACACAATTTAAAAATTTTAGCACCCACTATACACTGACGAAAAAAAAAATGTAGCACAGAAATGCAGAATTCAAGAGAAAATATTGCGCTCATGCACATTTTTTTCCTTTCTGGTTATATTCTTCTTGTGTTGCGGTACATAAAGATACAGCTTTTCATCGATTTTCAAATAAGTTCAGAATTAAGAAAGATGGAACGAAATAGACAAAAGATAATTAATTTCTAACATAATTTTATTTATATATTTTTTTTTTGAAAATTTTTTGAATTTCCTTGCTGATCAATATTTACATATTATAAGAAAATAAGACACTAAAGCTACTATAAGAGATTTTTATAAGTATTAAAATAGAATACGAAAGTTGTGAAAAAAATGGTGAAAATGTATTTTATTCCGTTTAATTTTGAACATTTTTGAGAACATTCACATTTTTTCTCAGCAAAAAATATTATAATGATATATTATTAATAAAAAAATTATTTTAAGTTTAATATAAAAAGATTGTTCTTGTGATAACCGCTGTGGCACTACTTTTATTTATTTTTTTTTTAATGATTACAATTATGAAAATTTTTTTTTTCTTCAAAATTGGTAGCCATAACGTAACTGTCTTCACACTCTCTACGCTGAAGAAATATATTTTTCAAATAATAAACTTAAAACAATGAAATTATTTTATATATTTACATATTTTTTAACTCGTATACTTCCTACACGATAAAAATGAATATTCACAATTTAATTCAACATACCGCCGTGCTAAAATATTATAAAATTTCGCTCAGTAATTAATAATGTAGAAACATCTTAAAAGAAGAAAAAATAAAAATAGCTCATAAAATTTATGTTAAATAACAAAATATACTTCAACTTCACAAGGATTTTACTATTTTCAGTCAGCATTCATTTATATTAGATAATATAATATTATAAATTATATCGTCAATAAATTATATTAAATTGGTAATCTATAATTCGGTATAAGAGGCGTTGAACGCGTTATCTTTACAATTTTTTAAATTTACATTTATAATAAATAATTACTTTAAAAATATTTGAAAAATATATTTCCTGTAATACTTCTAATTAAGAAAAACTGGCAATTTAATACTTTATCTACCATTTGTTAGAAAAAAAAAATTTCAATAAATCGAACAATCAGTGTCGACAGTTTATTTTTTACATCGTACAAACACATTTGATATTAAAAACAATCACAGACGCATGTGATTTGCAACACGACGATGGCCTAAGTTACATCAGCTTTGACGGAATGATAAGGCCAATAATATTATGAAAAGAAGAAGAAGCGTATGTTTTGATACATGATGACCAATTACTTCAATTTTATTTGAACCATACTTACCTTCCAATATAAATTTTATCAGTATCATTAAAAAATTTATTATACTTTTTCAACAAAAAAGAATTGTTAAAAAATTATGAATACGGCTGATAGTAAAAAATAATATAATGCGCGCTTTAACTAAAACTACAAAGCTTCCCCATCGACTCATAATTTTGTTCAATCTTCGCAATCCAGTCAAAGACGTTCTTTTTGTATCATCTTATTAATAATCATTTTTTTACATGTACACGCGAACATACATTTTCAACCGATCGTTCACTCTCCTGCTCTCATTCTTTGATTAAACGAGATGTAGCGTATTAAAAGTACACTCGACAAGTAACTAGTAGTGAACTATACACATGTACTTTTTCTTTCTTTTTATACACATGCATGTGTATGTACGCATACACATGTGTAAAACTTGATTTGTCTCTGATAATGAACATAGATGCATTGGGACTTATAGTAACTAAACCAAGTCCGCATCTTACCCGATCCACATACGATTTACAGCCCCCATCAAAAAAAAATTCCGCGTCATTGATGGAATCGCAATCAAGTTTTAGTCGTTATTTAAATGCCACGCTATTAAGCATATACACAGATTTTATTCGTCCGTTTGTTTCGTGGAGGTTTCAATTTTTGGATTGGAACTGCACGACCATCTGGAGGGTCGTTATACTTTTTTCGAGCATGTCCAGCCACGAAACACTGTTCATTGATCGGCAGAGTTGACTGTTCCAATTACTCGTTGTACTACTCGCAGTGATTAAACTCGAACTAGACTTAGCGTCTGTTTGATCTACTTTTTCCGTATCGCTGGTCTTGGCTGATTTTATTTCCTCCTTCTCTTTACTCTTCTCCTTGGCACTCGTTGGAGAAGCTGTCGTCGTTGTACCTCCAGCGATTGTGGTCGTCGTCGTGCTCGGTGTCGTACTAGCTGTCGTCGTCGATGCTCCAGAAGGCTCGTTGCTTTCCTTTACATTTTCAGCACCAGGACTAGATGTGCAACCCTCTTCATCGTCCTCTTCATCATCTTCATTTTCATCATCTTCCATATCTTCCGATGTATTAAATTTACGCTTCTTCGATGGGGCTTCGATATCTTGATGTTTCGTTTCTTTAATCCGTGCTCTCGCCGCTTTTGTACGCGATAATAATGTCTCGAGTGCACTTCCCAAGGTTGGAGGGGCCTTAATATCAGCACCACTACTATACACCAACGCCAAAGTTCGTAAATCACCAATTAGCCTGTGTGCGGAAGCTTGTACGTCTACTACTTCGACCATAGATATAAGAGTACTGACGAGGTTGTCAATAATCGAGAGAGTTTGCTCGGTAAGTACATGACTGGCCAGTTTAGGGAAAAATGTTTTAAGAAAAGCATGTATCGCTGGCACTGCTAATGAAGATCTCTCATCTAAAAGGACCGCATCGACGTAATCTACGGTGTATGAACATCGAAGAAGGGCGTTTATGTGTTTTTTATCGATGTGATTTGCAGCGTGCACATCTAACCACAGTCTTGGAAACAGAGCCAAATGCAATGGAACACCTGCAAAATAAAGCGTTTAAACAATAGAATTAAAATATTTGAAATCTTTTCTTTTTTAAAGTACCATTTGTCACTCATATTGCAAACTTTACAAATTCATAATTTTTAAGATTGGTCAAAGATAATAGTTTTCCAATTTCATCAAACCTATTAAAATAATTTCCAAGTATTATTAGTATGAACTCACCTTCAAAGCCCAACATTGCACTTAAGTTAATGAGGACTTCTGTCATGCAATCATTATTAATTGCCAGTCTACACATAACGTCGATCAGTTCATGATACGGCAAGTAGAATTCCAATAGCGCACTATCATACTCTGGATCCGTACCCTTTGCAGCTTCCAATTGTGAGTGTGGTACAGCCATCTGTACCATCGGCCTAGCAGGCCGAGATGGCATTTTTCCAGGAGGTGTTGATCGCCTCGGCAGATAGGGTCCTGGTGGCACGGTGGCGTGCGATTCTTGTAGCGCAGCATGACAATGAGACAACAGGGGCGCGAGGATTAATATAGCGTCGGTCGGTACTAGCATCACCAATTCTTTGAGTAAATCAATTGCAAGACTTCGCATATCTGATGGATTGTATGTGTTGAGAAGCGTAGCGAGTTTGCGTAGCACATCGGGCCACTCCTTGCAATTGGCGAGAATATTGCGGGCATCTGGACCGTCGCGAGCCGTTCGCACACAACGTACTAGTTCAACAATGATGGCTATCAGCTCAGCTAGATCACCGGCAACATGACAAGCGGTTGCCTCGTGATACATTATATGCAACATATGAAAAGCTTCAAGAGCCATCGCTAGGCCACCGTTATATACGACGTACAAACGATCGTCATCAGATTCAATTAGGATCCTAAAAAAAATGTTGTTATCATTTTTCTTTTTTCAATTAAAATAAAAATTGTTATTTACAAAAGTTTATTATAGAATATTCTTAGAAAATTCTACATGAATTTTCATTTACCTAAATGCCGAAATAAGAGTAGCCCAGCAAGATCGTCCGTCAAGTCCTTGCAAATAGGAAGACAAAGTTCCTCTTCTAAACGATGCAATTTCAGCTTCCTCTTGTTCCGTTTGATCGGGGTGTCGAGCTACTAAAAGCTGCATCAGTTTGAACAGTTCATCCACAGCCTGAAAAATAAATAAATATGTATAAATTTGATTCAATTGGTACGATAAATTTTAAACATCTTAAATGTTATACCGTTGAATATTGAGTAGGATGGGGAGTTATATTTTTGAAAGCCCATTGTATATTTTGATGTGCAGCTAACTGCCTTGTAAATGTATGCGATTGTTGACAACAAAGTCTTAATAAGCCATAATAAGCAGGCAGCATTACACGATTAAAGAGGACAACATCTTGGTCTTCATGATCAGCTCTATAACAGAAAGTACGCACAAATGTTTAATTAAATTGATAAACTAAGATTCTAACTACACCAATTGATATTATACTTACAAAATATAATTAAAAGCAATATTTTTAGTAATATGTGGATTATGAAGTATGAGTGCAACATTTTCAGGGCAGTCGTTGCTAACGTGATACCAGAAAAGTAAAAGAGCTTGTTTATTATGATGTACTGGAATGCTTGGCTCCGACAGTTTTGGATGAAATAAAGTCCAAAGATCATTAAGATATTGTCCAAACTGCAAAAACAATTTAATAATAAAATAAAATAATAGAGATCCAATAGTAGTAATAATAATTGATTAATTTACCATAAGTTTCTCTGTATTCGAGATAACACAGTAAGTCATCAGAGCAAAGTAGGCAGTGAGTTTCATAGTTCCGTGTGTATTAATGTCCGTATAATGCCTGGCTGGTTGAAGCAGTCTCAAAAGTGCTGTGTATATTTGATGCAACACCAATGTAGCCTCAGATGAGAGCTGCAATTCCCTTGTCGTAGCACAACTCAATCCTAATCTATGAGCACTTCTATAACCTTGTCTAAAATGAGCCGATGGTACCAGAGATACCAAGAGAAAAGCAGCGGCAGACCGCACTCGCTGGTTCGAGTGTTCAATGAGAAAATGCTGAAGCCATGTATCCAAACCCTGAAGAACCCATGCATGAGCTAGTTTGCTTCGCGTAACAGCAAGGGCCAACCATTCTAGAGCTCCATGGGGTGCAATTCTGGCTACCTCCCATACCCGACTTAAAATCAGCTGTGTCATGCAAGGTAGACCAGGCGGATTGGAGCCTTCAGTCAGAAGTGTAAGAATTTTAAAGAAAGGTTGACAAACATCTGTGTGTTTAGTAATGGCTTGGAATATCATAGTTATAATGTGAATAGCTAATCTGTCATTCCAGCGACACAGTGACTGAATAAGATTGCGCGTTTGGTTCAGATTGATCATGTCGCGAATTTGCTGGTATAGAAACGGAAAGCCTTTACCTCCAGCTACTGCATTAAAATCCGATGATGATAAGTTTAACCTACGAAACAAAATTTAGACATTATTATTTACTTGAGAGAAAATAAGATATTAACAAGCATCTGTATTGAAAAATAGTAGACATTTTACCTATGATCTGGAAGTCTACTACGCTCGACCAGTGTTGCGATTAAGGTAATCATTTTGTCCAAAGACGCAGGTCTTAATTTTTCTGTGGATATTGCCACGACTTCCTCTTCTTCTTCCTCCTCGCTGATAGAATCAACAAATTCATGTGTTTTATGTCCCAAATAAAAATTGATCATTGTGGAAATGGCTTGGGCTTTTATCAGGAACATCGTCTCTTCTTCACCCATTTTACTGAACTCATAGAGGAACGTGAAGTATTCTGTTAAATGCTTCAAATGTTGTTTTGCGTGCTCCATCAGCGACAAGAGCATGCGAACGAATCGAGTAACACAAGATTGCATACCGACCGTACTCGGATCATCCTCGGATTCGCATACGAGATAAAACGGTGCCTGTAAGGAAAAAATGTTGTATTGAATCACATTACGTAACTTTAAAACAAAGAAACAATGTATCAGCAATGATATACGATCGTGTTTACCTGTGAAGCTCGAAGTCTCTGAATTACATGAATACACAGCCTTTGAAACATTTGCCTAACCATCTGATTCGGGCACTTGACTAGAATTTGGACGGGCCACCAAGAGTCTGTAGCCATTTTCTCAAGAAATCCGGCACACGCTGTTAGCGAATTATTGAATTGTTTCGTGAGCAGCTCCACCCATTGTACCATCGTTGGCTTTTCCTTTGCATGTATAAACGTTTCCATAAAGAACGACGCGGACAATTCAGCCGACAACTCTGTGATCTCCGGCTGGACTGACATGAGTGTCTGTGGTATGTATCCGCATATCTGCCACATGAAGCTGAAGTACGTGTGTTCGAATGTGTTCTTGTCTTGTAGAAAGTGCATGTTATCCTGCCATATCCACTCTTCAAGTTCTTTATTAAGTTCGAGAGGCGGAAAAGTTTCTGCTAAGCTTTTGGATGATTGTATCGTTTGCACCTGACGCTGCTCAGGTGGTGGTGACTCGAGCGGCATAGGACTGGATCCAGATGCTTCGTCCTCTTTGCTAAGGGGTGAATCACTCGGGTCCGGGCACCACTCGTAAAACAACATGTAGGCCGAATTGGACTTTTCGAAACTGAAATCCATGAATTTATCAGTCACGGAGTCGTACGTCTTGCTCGTCATTTCACCGCCGAAACACTCTGCAGCTATTTGATTGGGATCGAAAGGTTTAACCTCAGCATCGTTGAAGAGGAACCACTTGTCTTTATTTGGGCACGTGCGGTCTCGTATGAAACTGTAATAGTGTCCTCCATCCGCGGTTCCAGTGTGAACGGTCACACCAATTAGATCGTACTGACAGTGCTCTTCTTTGTTTTCGGGCTTACTGTCTCCCGTGTCCATGTCTTCTTCCTTGCTGTTTTGTTCGCCTTCAGATTTCTCCCGTTCTTGACAATGACGTGGAATCAGCTTCTTTTCCATATAGCCAGACATATCGAGTCTCAAAGGGAAGCTGAAGTGCGTATTTACCTTCTCCTTCAACATTGTGCCCATGTTAAACGTATAGCGCATAGTATTGAAGCAAAGAATTCGGGGTAGCTTTTTAAAGCAAGCTCTTTTTTCGGCGCGCACCTTCTTGCCGCACTGCGAACATGTGTACATATTATCACCTTCGAGCGTGTCCTTCACTGTAACTTCGTCAAGACTCTCGTACAGATTCCTCATATCGGCTACTTGACAGCGCACCGTGTAAAATTCCTCGAGAGTTCGGCTAACGTGCTCGCAATCGAGCGAGACGACATTGTTCGATATTATGCCACAAAACAACGTCTTCACAAGATTCTTCAAATCGCTCGTCATTTCTTCCAACTTCGATACAAGATCGATAAAAAATTCAGCCATGTCCTTCTGTTCACCGGTATTAAGCGGCTCGTGATTCATTGTGTACACACGGCAAAAGCTTCGTGGATTGTAAGCCTTTCTTTCGGATTCATACAAATACGCAAACATCCTCTGCAATTCTCGAAGCGTCAACTGATGCTTGTTGGCCCGATTACAATCGGCCTGCAATATTGCCACACGTGCCTGGGGCATCATATAGAGATGCTGCATGCAGCTCGCCATGTAACACGTGGCTCCCAAATTCGTGAGACCGACGTACCCGCAGTCAGATCTCCCGTCGTCGTGGGGCCAGTAATCCCAGGAGTATGGCGAATGTAATCCTGGTTTGTGCTGAGCCAGCAATTTCTCATGCAGTATCCTGTAGTTGTCGGGTGCAGATTTTACGAGCTCGACGAGCAAATCGAAAGCCGCCGATCTCGATGCCTGGCTCTTGCATTTGGGCATGTGTTTCGCCCGCGGAGTCGGTAGAGCGAACAGAAAGTCGAAAACGCGGTTCAGCAGGTTTTGACCGACTTTTCCCTGCTTGCAGGGTGGATTATGAGCCATTATGTTACAGCAGAGATTGAGCAAACCGACGAGGCCATCGTCTTCGACGGTGTTGTGACGTGCTTCCAAATAATCTCTCGCCAGAATGGATTTTATAGCACGAGTGGCGAGAGCTTGCAGGTCTATTGTGCTGCCGGATTTTTCGCTTGTACTTTCTTGTATCGCATCCTCCGGCAACGATTCTATGAGTCGGCAAACTAGCCAGAAATAATCGCGACAAGCTGGCCCATAGGATTCTTTGCCTTCCTCGGGAGCCTGATGCAGATGCATCGACATGTCGCGTTTGCGATTCGTCGGCTGCATTGCCTCAGCAATGGGCAAGTACTCCAATAACTCACTCAGCAGGGGAACTATCAAGTTTGCAGGTGACGAGTCAAGAAGACAGGACGATAAGATGTCCTCTTCGGACTCAACACTGCCAAGACAGAGTTTGTAAAGGGCCGTGCAAACTTCTCGACGTACCGCTGGTTCCGGATCTTCTAATACAAGTCTTCGTAGCCACGTTTTACCAAAGGGCTTGTCAGTGGCAAAGAGAGATTGGCCTATTGACGGATCACTGTGCACCCAACAGACCAATAGAGCCATTGCATAATGAATGACCTGCGAACGACCGAACAAACCGGTTTTATAATGATTCGGATCACGCGGCATCGATGCTTCCTCTAGTATATTCGTTATCCTCGGCAGCACAGTCTTCAAATCCATTAGAGCTGAAAGTTCTTTGCTCAGTCTCGGTATCGCTAGTTTGTCTGCTTTGTTTCTACGTTTTCCATCTTTCGCAACGCCTAGATGGCAAAGCTGTTTGAGCAGACTAGCCAGGCAATCTTGCTGCCACTCGCTACCGTCACTATTCTCTAGACAACCGGACATGAAGATGTCGAAGAGGTGACGGAGACCACCGTGACGTACGAACGTCGTCGACCAGTCAGTCGGTGTGTCGTCGGAATCCCCGCTGCTCGTGTCCCCGCTACTTGCATCACCACCTCCCTCGTGAGCGAGAGATGACATCATATCACGCCGACTTGAACGCTTGGACAGTGACTCCACAATATATAAAGAGTACATAAGTTTGTGCGGATTGGAGGGATCCAAGAGTTCTGGCAAGGATGCATCGTCGAGTTTTTGAAAGCCCTGCAATAACGTAGGACTTGTTGGAAGAAGCGTCAGTGTGTCCCAAACACGTCTAGATAACACCTGTAATATACAAATACAACAAAAATAAAATTAACAATAATGATTTTATAAAATTTAGTTGGCTGCAGATTATTTTATAATTCCTTTTATAGCACTGCGTGGCATAAATCCGCATTTATGTCACGCTTATCCGTGATATAAGTAATCCATTATTGCACCGTGCTTACGGTACATACTGCACGGTGCAAAAATGGACTGCTAATGGCACAGATAGGCGTGACATGGCTGATTTATGCAGTCAGTGCTATAAAATAGTGTATGATACACGTGTCATAAGTCGTTCTTTACGGCACGGCGTGTATAAGCGTCAGAGCGTAGCGAGTGCGTAGTAAAGTACGACTTATGCCACTAGTACCGTAATGTACTATAATTAATACAAAATAATCTTAGTTTTTAATTTTTAACCAAGTTGTTTGTAATAACAATTATATCAGAATAAAGTTAGATACCTGAGCTTTTGTGTGCGGTATTTCTTGACCATTCTTATCGATGGTCTTCATAGCGCCTAGAGTTCGCATCAATGTAAACAGCTGCTCAAAGTACTGGGGTCTTAACAATAACAGCGTAGGCAAAGAATCTCTAGGAGGCGGGGGTAATAAGGACGGTGAGTCTATATCTCTCTTTCCCGCTCTTCCACCACCGTTGCATCTTCCAGCACCTAACGAAATAAAAACTAATTGCCCATCTTTAAATCCCACTTCTGCTAACGTCTTCTCATCATATTCGATGGTTAATTCTTGTCCTTGAGTTATCATCCTAATCGGTCCATCTGTTAACAGTGAACCCAACACTGAGCCTGAACTCGTGCCCGATTTAGACGTGGATCCTAGAGTTTTGCTATCATCCATGACAAGACGTGCGTGCGTATCGTCCCACCATTTGGACACCTCAGCTCTCAAATCCGCAACATAGTCCGTGCTTAAAAGCGTAAACGTTGTCTTCTCGGAGATGCCCGCTGGCTGGACGAATACTCTAAGCTGCTGGCTTCTCTCCGACGTATTTGCTGCGATATGACTGCCCGCTCCTCTTCCTTCGAGAGCCCATCGCCTCAGGTGATAGGCGTATCGCTTTCTGAAAGCCTCAAGATGCGTTCTGAGTAGTAGAAGTGCTCTCTGTATGCAACGTAAACTTGCTTCTTCGTTAGTCTCAAGATCGGCACTTGCAGCGGCCAAGTGCGTCATGCACTGCGACACAAACTCGATCTCTTGTGTAAGTTGGCGTGACATGTAGTAACCGTTGAGATACTGAATCGCTGCCATGCTGACTTCAGTACTTTTAGCTCTTAGAGCGATTTTCCAGAGAAAGTCCATACCGACAGAATCTACATCTCGCAGTGGTCTGTCTAAGTGAACAGCAGCAAGCCGCGCAAGATTGCAGAGTTGTTGAAAGAGACTCAATCCCGTCATACTTATTGTCTCAGGCGGTAAACTTGGCAGTTTACGCATGCACAGGTGCTTTAGAGTATCCATACCAAGTGCATGCTGTTCGGTCGATTTTGCTTGGCTGAGCAGCCAGCTAAACAGCTCGTCTGCACAAGTTGGATCTTGCGCCAGACATTGCCAAAGCGTGTCAACCTGTTCGAGACTGAGCCGGAAGCAATCTGGTGAACCCAGAGGCGAAAATATTGAAGACAAAAATTGCAAGCGCACTTGCACCTCCGTTTGATGCGAATAAAGGCTTTTCGGGCCCATGCTTGCATACGTCTTTAAGTTATTGAAAAAGTGCTTCATCATGCCACGCTCGCGGTCTGCCCATGTAGTGATAGTATGAGCATCCATAGTGCCAAATTGCTGAAAACTGGCTAATAACTTCGGTAAAATTCTCAGAGATATAACGACCGAGCGATTCGCAGCGAGATTTTCCAAACAACCTTCGATAAACTTCATAGGGATTGAACGATCAATATTATAGCACAATAAGTTACACAAAGCTTTTTCTGCCTCGACAGCTAGTCCTTCGCCGAGTTGGCCTATTTTATCATCCTGTAGAAGATCCCAAAGCAGCGTGTTGCCCGGTTTGCAAACGGTCTCTAGGTTGAATTGAGCGCCGAGACGCGCGACGCTTTGTCGTACGGTACGTACTTGCGGTGCTCGGCAAACAGACCTACGCACGGTCATTGTAGAGTGCGCATGGTGAGGATGATAGGCTTGCATGTGGATAGCCGAAAGGTGCTGGGCCGCAAGCTGAGCGAGTTCTTCCTCGCAACCGCTCTCTTCACCATCAAAATCAGCCATATTCTTTTCGCTTTTATTGGAAATACGACTACTGTAAGAGCCCTCTTCGTCAGAAAGCATCTCGTCCAAACACGTTGGTAGGAAGCGCGAACCACTCGCGTGATCTAAACATGCTAAAAAGGTAACAAAAACAATTAATATTGTCCATAAACATAAGCTCTTTAAGTTAAAGCAATATTAACAGTGAATTTTTAAAATGAACAATAATGTATTACTTTTATTATCAAAGTTTTAAAAATAAATTAAATTGAAATGAACATTTCTGAAATTAAACAATCTTGAGTTCAACATTTAATATAAAAAAGATTTTATATAATACACACATTATTAAAATAAAAAATATTAATAAATTTACCTAATTCCGATGTAACAGTACTTGCACCCTCGCCTCCAGCAACTACGCCTACAATATCACTGTCGTCTTCATCGTGCGAGCTTTCTCCGGAGTGTTCGAAGTTGCTAGGTGGTCTTGGAAGAGAAGCGTCTTTTTCAAAGTTCATTTGAGGCGGTTTACGAACAGCTGAACATTTTTCGGGCAACTCGAAATTATGAGCTGCTCCACGAACATTAGCGCTTTTATCGGAGAAATCATAGTTGCTCGATTGCAGAGATCTGCCAACCGGACTTTTCTCAGATATATCATAATTGCTCGATGGCAACCCTCGAACTATGGAATTTTTATCTGAAATTTCGTAATTGCTTGACGACATACCACGGACTGCAAGATTTTTATCGGGTAAGTCTAAGTTGGTCGGCTGTCCCAGAATACCGGAACCCTTGTCAGAGAGATCAAAGTTACTAGGAGGCCCTGGAATGGTATTGAGTTTCTCAGCCCTCTGAATGAGTAATGCCGCAGCCGAAGGTACTTGCTGATCAGCGCTAACTGGTTGATTCATGGTCACCGCTTCTTGTTTTACTCGATCGAGAGTGTCACCGGTTACTTTTTCTTCCGATTCTGCGGTTTTGTTCACTTTATTATTGTCTCCGGATGGCGTTGCATTTTCACTGCTGCGCGACTTGGTCGGTGAAGATTCTTTGCTAACTCCATCACCAGTTGTGCTCGTTGTGGTTATCGTTACATTTCCATTAGCCGAACGTTTTTGCGGTCTTTTTCGTTTTCGTAAAAGCTTTTTCTTTTTACGCACGTGCGCCACCACCGGATCTTCCACGTTGGATTTATCTGTATCGGCTTCAGATGTGTGTTCTTCTGAACTGGCAACTTTTTCATCCATTTCTTTGTTGTCAACCATTCTTTCGTACATAGCGTCAACATCCTCCATAGACATAGTAGGATTTATCCGCTTCTTCGACTGAGATCCTTTCAAATTCATGTCAAAAGATTCCTGTTCAGCAACCAGTGGTTCTCCACTTTTTTGTTTTGACGTTCCTGTAATTAAGCATTAGAAATATTTTGTAGTATATATTTTAACTGAATAATGACTTAATTACTTAATTGTAATACAAAAATATATAGTTTCCTTATTGATTACAACTATTTCAAGTTTTTAATTGAAAATAAAAAATATTAATACATTTCTTATCTTTAGCTTGTACTAAATAAGTCAAAGAAAAATACACTGGATAATGTTTACTGATAATCATAAACTTTAAATTTTGATCAAGCTCATTCTTTTTATTTTTTTAATTCAATTTATAATAGTTTGTACAAAGAATAAGAGAATGGAATAAGTGAAAACTTTGTAATTTATTGAAAATACTAACCTTCACATTCACTATCTCCTCTTGCCTGTTTCCTTGGTGAAGGACCTTCTGAAGGTGCAGGACTAGGTTCTTCCTCTTCATCAGGACTGCTACCCTCCATTCCACTTGGTTCACTACTTGTACTACCTTCATCCACAGTCAAGTGCCTCAATGGGTCTCTACTGTCAATAGATAATGCATTGGAGTAAGCAGCACTACTTGATGTCCAAATGAATTTGATGAGGGCTGAGACCAGAAACAAGCTTTGCTCTGTATGCTCCTTGGGCTCAAGTTTTCCCAGTAATGAGTATAGATGCAGTACTGGGGTTGGTGCCAAGTGCTTGACCAATGGGGCTAGAAGATCGTATACCGGTCGCGCGCAATGCTTAAGCTGGGCTGCCTGCCACATAATGTCCATGTCCATTGACGAGATTCGGCCTTCCATTGCCAAGAAACTCAACACGATATGGCTTTGCTTTATCACTTCAACATGCAAGTTGGGCCCAAAGATGTGAGCGATGATGTTGTTCTCTGTGAGCCACATTGCCAGTGCATGCCCAACCTGTTCAATTTCTGCGACTGTCTCGCTATTGCAAAGTTCGTTAAACGTTGTGATGTGCGAATTGATCTGAGCAATACCAGCCAGTCGCATCGTGAGTGTCGTACTCGTAAAATATTTGAACGCTAAATCCAGGCCATCCCTGTCAAACGTCGGAAGCACCGTATCTATCGGGTCTTTCACTGCGCTCCACATGAAATCTATAGTAAAAAATTTAAGTCAAAATAACGTTTTGAATAAAAAATTGTTCTGACATTCGTAATAAATCGAATACAATAATGAAATCTTTTTATTTTATTACCTGCCATAGTTCTCACAGCCGGAGTTCTCAATTCTTTGTCAGTCAATCGACACATATACTTCATTACTCGACTACGCAGAGGTATGAACAACTGAATCACGCTACCATAATTTAACCAAAGTTTTAAATTACAAATTACTGCAACCATAGAGTGTGCAAGACCGACAGGCAGTGTATTTTCCATGTCAAAACATGCTGACATTAAATTAAATCCACCTTGATGACAAAAGATAGATACTGCACGAATTAAAGGTGCTGGTACCTCTGGATCATGTGGTTCACAGTATCCTCCTTCATCCTGCAATATTTTATTTTTATATTGGTACAATGCAATTATTGAAGAATAAGTATTTCTTTAGAATATTTCTCTTTTATAAAGTAAGGAATTGTTTTAGAACATAAGTGAGAATTCATAAACAGAAAGTCTGTTACAAGACTATAATAACATTAATAAAGATAATAATTTTATAAAAAGTGTGTTCTGTATTATAGAAATCATTGGTTTATCTCCTACTGAAACTATATACTTACTTTAACAGGAGCAAGTGGATTGATAGCTCCACCATGTTTCATTGCTATGTAGAGAGGAAAATTTAATAAAAATATTTTGGATAGAAGGTGAAACAATTTTTCTCTATCTTGATGTGTCCAATGTAACTTGGATCTCAACGATTCCGAACTTTGTGGTTTTTCTTCCGTACTCTTTTCTTTTTCCGTCTTATCAGTCTCCTCTCCATCGCCACTGGTTGCTGCTTCCTTTTTTCCTTCAGCATATTGTTGTTCTTGTTGTATTTCTTGCAATTGTTGCAAAGTACAAAGAACAATATTATGAATCAGTCTAATAAATCGATCAAAGTTCTTTATTTCCCGATAACAGCACATACACTGTCTGTAAAGAAATTTAATATTAAGAAAATTAGTATGCAATTACTTTTTCTGTATTTTGAAATAAATAATTTCATACCTTTGAACCCATTGATTCACATAATGTAATATTGTATCAACATCAACAACACATAGATTTGCTACCTCATCTTCCTCTTGTGATGTTCTCTCATCATCTAAAATATAGTTTGTATCAATGATTTTATAATTTTGATTAAATTTTGATCAGTTTTAAATGAAATATGTTCTAAATATAATTTATAGGTTCTTTACAAGAATTATTATTCAAGATTTTTAATTATCAATAGTACACATAAAAGATTTTGAAATATTCAAACAAATTTTTGCATTACCATTTATTCAGAAAAAGTATAGCATATTTAATATGAATTTTCATCTAAGATAGTAATATCAAATGTATATTATATTTAAATACTAAAATATATTATTTTATATTGTAAACTATGCTATATAACAAAGTAAAGTATACTTTTTACTTTAACACAAAGTATAGCATTCTGTCTGTAACTTGAACATAAAATTACAGTATAATCAGAAAATTTTGAAGTTAACATTTGACAATACTATTTCAATATTTCAATCACCCAATTTTTCTTTGAAAGAAATATTATTATTTTGCAATGGTATTTCTTACTTTAATATGTAATACATTCAAAATTACTGTGTTTAAGGAATCACCATTAGGTTAGTTTGAATGTTACTGAACTACAGTTTGTTATTCTAAAAAAATTATTCTTAAAAAACTAATTTAATATCCCTGATATTTCAATGAAATACCTATCAGAAGTTATTTATAAATTGAGAGCTTTGAAAGTTAACAGTTGAGTTAACTGACAACTTTTGTGCCACATCAAATGTCGCAAGTGCAAGGTGTATGCAACCAAATGCATTTTGTTGTATAACATCAACTCTAAAGCCCTTTAACTCCAACCAACCCCTGGTTAACCAAATGCAGTCACTCAATAAGAAAATCAATGTGTCAAGTCATTGAATCCTTTCCACCCCTTATGTAGACTATTAAAATCCTTAAACTATATACCAGAATCCTCCTAACAATGTTCACCCCCATGAAATAATAATTCATCTATGCGAATTCGAAGGATTTAAGGTTATAAGGCCGAGACGAGAAAGGGGAAATTCTCTCTCTCTCTCTCTCACTCTGGTTTTGCTCTGGAGCTATGCGAAACGGTCTTGGGACACGCAGTCGACTGCACGGGGGAGAGAGGGAGGGGGGAGGGGGGCACGTCGCGAACTCCCAACACCCTCGACCCCCGCCTCGCGACGACGACGCCACGGCTTTGTGTCCGTGGGTCGTCGTGGAGGTGTCCTCCCGAGGAGAATGATCGAGGCCTAGAAATGAAACTCAATATACTCACAAGAGAGCAGAAGATCGTGAAAGTCGGCGCACACATCGCACATGATGGCAAGAGCTCCGTGGGCGCCCGGGTGGACACACACACGCTGCGCGAATCAGTCCGCGAGCATATCACACCTCAAGTCCATATCACATAACTCGCTGGTGGGTCAGGACGGCAACTCGCCTGCTGTCGTCGTCCTCGTCGTGAGTCTTGGTCGCGCGGATGACAGAGCCCAAACAACATCAAGCTCCGGTCGCGCGCGCGCTCCGCCTTCTCCGCCTCCTTCTCCCCCGCTCCCTTCACGCACGTTGTTATGGTCGTCGTCGTCCTCGTTGCCGAGCGTTCACCGCGCGAGGAGTAGGCACGAGCAGCAGCATCGACGGCAGTTCGTTAACTCCTCGGTCACCATGTTGATCTCTGGCGCGCGCGCACACACAACGCTCGCTGTATAATATTCTCTCTCTCTCCGCGGCTGTCTCTCCTCGTCCCTCTGTCTTTCTTTCGCTCTGCGTGTGCGCTCTATCCGCGGCACAGCGGCTGAGGCTCTGCCCTGTGCGTTTGTGTATGTGTGTCGTATGCGAGCGGAGCGCAGCCAGCGCGAGCTCTTTCTTTCTTTCTCCCTTATTATACGTGTATATGGCTGCTGCTGCTACTGCTGCTGCTGTTCTGTCGCTTCGCTATGCAGCCGCGCGCACCAGCCGACTGACTGTCTTTGTCTTTCTCTCGCGCAGTTCTTGCTGGGCTGCTGCTGGCTTTTCAGGCGCACCTCTCTGCTCTGTGACCGTCACGAAGAACAGTCAAAAGCGAGATCCATCTCTTTCTCTCCCTCTCTCTCGCTCTTTCTATCGTTCAGTGCGCCGCGCACCCTTTGCTTATCCCATATGCAGTTGCTTGTGTCTCTGTCCCGCGCTGTATCTCCGTCCTGCTCGCACGCGATCTCCACAGCTCGACTCTGTGACGTCGGAAATCGGAAGAATTTGCACGCTCGCTCCGTCTCTCTCGCACGCACGCTCGCGTCCGATCAGGTACTAACCTATCCTACGCTTGGGCTGAGGATGTTTTATTAAGCAGCTTAGACACTTGCCATGTGCTCGCGCCGTACTTTTGGCGAATCGATTTAATTGGCCTATGCTTTTTTGCGCTCGTTCGGTGAAATAGGCCCGTGGCAATCGGTTCTCGGTGCATTTCAGAGATGACAATGTCTAGATGTCCGGGAAAGAACGTCGGAGCGTTCGAATACGCGGTACGCGTGGCATTTAAAGAGCCGGTGGAGAAGCGGATTAGAATGGTCATGGCGCGCGCGCAGCCAACGATCAACATACGTTGGTACTTTAGCACGTACTTATAGCCAAGGGAAAAAGACCCTTTGACTTACCGTCTTATCAACAATATTTCCGAGTTAACTAAAATATGACGGTTCTTAAGGTGAAAAAGCGAATATTATAAATAGAATCTAGTTGGGGTGATGCAACTAATAGATAATCGTAAAATAATTACTTAAAAGTAAAATAATTTTGTACTTCTGCTCCGTTATGAAAATTTTGGAGCTCAAGAGAATATTTACAAGAGAATATCCAAAGCTTTATTATGGTACAATGATAACCCATATACCTAATATTTTTAGTATTATATTAAATGTCAACAAATGTAATATATATATACTAATTACTCTAAAAGATCTTGTCATCAAATGCAAGAAATCAAGAAAACCGAATATCAGCTGGAAACAATTATTTAAAAGATTGTTACACCGCTTGATAAATATTATCTGCACTCGTGATGCATAAAATGTTAACATGCCCTATTTGCATGCTGAAAAAACAATGCCGTTTGCTTATGCATCGACACGATCGCATTAGCATCATAGTTGCGTCGCGCAGCAACAAACGCAGAACAAACGCTCTTTATTTCGTTCCAGCCGTTTGTTGACATATATATCTAACATCCATGATCCGTGCAACCTCCTTGAACGTGCCTTTCCATTTACAAAGAAGCAACTCTCACATATGACGGTCTCGCCGCAAGTCAATTTACCACGGGTCTATTCTATCTTTCTCTCTCTCTCTCTCTCTCTCTCTCTCTCTCTCTCTCTCTCTCTCTCTCTCTCTCTCTCTCTCTCTCTTTCTTTCTTCTATGTTCTATCCTTCTCGGTCGACGAACGGGATTCCACAGTGTGGTAATATCTCGATATTCCTGTGCGCGCGCTTCTTCTTCTCAGCGGTCTCCCCCTCTCTCCCCTCTCGGTGCAATGCAAGCTCAGCTTTGTCCGGACCGGATAAATTTGTCTCTATGTGGTGCATGTGTTGGTATACATATATATGCATCGCCGTGAACTTCAGACCGATCCCCTCGAAGAGAGCTAACTCGCGGCTGCGCGTGTGTTATATGCGCGTGTAAGTAAGCCCTTTGTCGTGCGAGCTAGCTCCGGGAAGAGAAGGGAAAGAAAACGGGACTTGCGCGAGGCGCAGAAGCTAGACCTTGGCAATGCCTCGGGAGGCTGGAAAGATCGGGCTGAAAAAAAGAAACAGAGCGATAGAAGGAGAGAGACAACACCGCGGTTAGATACTGAATACTGTTCTCTCTCTCTCTCTCTCTCTCTCTCTCAACGGGGCCGGAATGGATGTATGTGTGTATGTATATATATATACATATGTAATATCGGAGTCAAAGAGAGGCAGAGTTTTTGACAGCAGACAGCTGACTATAATGCCATAATCGATTGCGCCAGAATGTCAGGTTCGATGGTCGCTCTCGGTGTACATATACGAGGAGATATGACCTACCGCCAAATACCAAAGGGCTATTTACATAATATAACAATACACGAATTGACAAAGAGGAAAAGATATCAAGTTTTTAAATTAATTTCAAGAAAAACGTTTTAAACAATATCATTGTTGTTCCTATTTTTAAATAAAATGATTTTATTTTATTTCTTTTTTTAAATTATATAAATACTCTACTGATTCACTTAACTTTTTAAAGTAGAATTTATGGAGATCTGAACAAAATATTTAGTTACAACAAATAAACATAATCTTTGTTGGTAATAAATTAGTCAAGTCTTATTTTAAAGTAACAATCTCAAAATCTTTTATTTTTCGCTATTAAAAATAATATACAGAATTATAGAAACAAATATGTACATGTACATTGAGTTCTATGATTAAGTATTTGTACAAAAATCATTATTCCTCATTGTGTTTGTAGAGAAAAAATAAGAATTTTGTTTCAATTCATACTTTAAAATTAAAATAATGCTAACTTGAATCAATAAGTTTTTAATTGCAATTTATGCAATAAATTATTAAGTCAAAATGAATGACAATGGCAATTGTTCGATTTCAGCTATATTAAGTTTAAAATTAGCTAATGTTTTGGTAAAATTATTCATTCGTACATTGTTTTAGTGTACATTGTACATTTACATGCTTCACATGAAACATAACACGAAAATTATAAAGATTTATATTAAGAATCTTTTTGTAATTGCAAAACTAATAAAAATGAATAAACTATAAACTGGTTTAACAATCTTTTTTCATTAAGCTTTAGAACGTTCTACTTGTTGTGTTGCATTATCTGTTGGATTTTGACTGTTTTCATTATTAACTTCTGACACCTTTTCACTTGAAATGTCTCTCCTTTTTTCGTGATCATTCTTAACTTCACCATCTTCATTATCTAGATCCCCTAAATCAGTTTCTTTATTAGCATAAAGTGCAGGATAATGTGACATGCAAGTTTGCATTGTTTTAAAGGCTTCATAACAATCTGATCCCTTAGGATCTGCAGTAGAATAGTGGAAACAAGAAAAGGCTTCTCTGAATTCTACTCCACAAGGTCCAGTTGCCATTCCACCTAGACATGGACAATTCCAGTTGATATCTCCATTTGGAAGAATCAAGCCAGGACTTGGCTCTGGTTCTGGCAAAGTTACTTTGCTAGGAGTAGCATGATCTTCTTTTGTTGCAAATATTATGGTATCTTTTCCTTCTTTTCTTATTAAAGGCATGGTTACTCTAAAATAATATAAATTTTATTAGAATAAAATTATTTTCAAAATCTTTTGATGAAATATAAAAGAAGTTTACATAATATATGATATTATTTGATTGAAATTTTCAATTTTATAATTGTTGGTGTGAATCATTTATCTACAATCAAAAGTGTTAACAAGAAATTTTTTTGCACTTTTAAAAGATAAATGAAAAGTTGATGCTGTACCAGGTTGAAAAATTACAGCACAGCATTACATTCTACAGAACTATCAAGAGACTTTTACAACCACGATACATTACAATTTGTCAAAAGAATCCATCATACAAAAGTACGCAATATTATGAAATATTGCTTAAACACAATCTTCACTTACCAATATTAATTTACTCAGGAGTTAAGTAAAAAACTGCTCTGATGTTTGTAAGTCCTACTATTGGCAGTCAAAGAGAGGAGATTTGGAGAAGCCTGAATAATATTGTACACACAAGGGTCTCCCTCAAATATATTTGCCAGTGTCAAGGCTGCTCTCAGTCTAAGGTAATGATCTGAATCACAGCCAAGAATGAACCTCCTTTTAGATTGATCAAACTTGAGAATGTCAACTTTGTGCTTGGCACCTTCTGATCCCAGCAACTGTCTAACAGCAAGCATCAACTGCGTCTTCACTGTCGTAGCGGTGATCTCGCCGTCACGCTCAGTCCTCGGCAATTCCCTGGAAGCATAAAAATTTATTGTAAAATCGAATGTCGCGAGAAACCGGACGTATTTCGTAATCTTGCGCTCTCGCACGGGTTCTCCGTTTTTTTGCTCATTACCGTTTCATATATATACGTATATATATATGTTCAGGGGGCCCACGTGATAAGTAAAAAACGCTGTACCGCGCGCGTGTGCCGGATCGCGTTTATGGAGTCCACGATAGGTTAGGTACGACGACGGCTCGACGGCATATGAAGAATTGATAAATAAAAAGTGTTGAATATACTAACAGAGAAACTTCTAGATAGTGCATTCTGAGCGCAAGGTTCTAATCGCACCTCGGTTAGGTCAGCTTGTCGGCGAAATCCTGTCTATCGTCCGGGTCCAGGCCGTGCGCACAAACACCACCTCCTTCTTCTTCTTCGCCGTCCAGGCAGAGATCCACCATAAGCATAACACGCTTTTACTGGAGCGCGTTTTGTCGTCAATGATTACGTAAAACTCACGTAGACGGCCGACTCCAGAATGACCGGGGATGCTTTCCGAAATTCATTATCTTCCATTTGATAACGTTACCAGTTTTTGACGGTCGAGGACAGTCATCGAACAGTAATTTTACAGTTACATGACTTGATTCCGGAAAGCAGCCATGTTCACAGAGATATTAATTATAGATAGTATAATATCTTTATATGGCTATTAAATTTTCCTTAAAAAATGTAAGTAATATATCAGCGTAAAATTACTGTTCGATATGACTGTTCTGATGAAAATGAAAATGAATTTCAGAAAGCAGCCCAAAATTGTTAGCCCGGAGCGTGCTGCCATCTGCCTCAGCTGATAATGTCATTTTGAATTTAAATACCCTCAAGCTGGATATCGCAGCGAGCGACTGTTATCCTGGTGTTTGTCCAGATTTTCTTTTGTGGAAAAAAGAAGGATTATGCGGGCTTTAAAGCTGTACTTAATTTTTTAATTTTAACTTTGTCTTTTTTTTCTTTTTTTTTTCTTTAAGTAACGACGATCTTACAGTAACCATTAATTAGATAAGGGATGGCTTATTATCGAAAATTTCTGAACTAATTGTTTTTAAAGATTTATGAGATTTATTAACTAAAATGTCTCATTTATAAATACTACTTACAACTCTGTAACAAAACTTTGGCAACAAAAAAAAATAAATAAATAATTTAAAATGTTCAAATAATTCAAAGAAAATTTAAAAAGAAAATAAAATAGAAGTTTTTCATTTTACTTATTAACAATGCAAAACCTTTCAGTATAAAATTTCGAGACTATATTATACTGTTATAGTATATAATAGAATGTTAAAACAACAATAAGAGAATGCGCAATAGCAGTTGGGAAGCTATATATCTCAAGGCTCGCGCGTTATATATCATTTAGACTCCGACGCGCTTAAAAATCCAATCATCGATAAGAAGAACCGTATTGATCTCTTTCGTAAAAAGAAGCATATAATCCAGCGCTGGCTATATACCAACGGCAAATATATAATCGACGTTCCGCTCGTTCATTACATCCCGGCCAATACATGTATATAGCTATATTGATATATATACGCGAGCATAATACTGCGCGCGATTGCCATTCGGCAAACAATGCGAGGTAAGGAATGCAGTCCGCGGAAGAATACCAGGTAGAGAGAGAGAGAGAGAAGATCCAGGCCGCGATCGTTATTATTACTTTATAATGCCGCAGTTGGAGCGGATGAAAATCCGCGTCATGGCAAAGTGATGGCCGCCGCCGTGTGTCGCTGATTCACGGCGCGCGCGCTCGTGATTACAAGGCTCCGCGCAGATGTTTTGAAAGCAATCAGGCCAATTTACTTACGCGCGGCGCGCCGGGGCCATCGTCGGCGAAAGAAGAATCGTCAGCGGAATGATATATACATAAATACGCGTGCGCGGGGCAGCGTATTTATGCGTGAGATGCCATTTGTCGGAAAATTTCGGCAATGAGAGCTGCGGAGATGTTGAGAAATAATCGTTCTACTTATATAGCATTGATTTATTGTTAAGGATTTCTTGGAATGGTTAGATTTTTTATTTTTATGAAAAAAGAAGAGGCTTGACTTTGAAGTTCTCTCTTGAAATTTTCGAAGAACTGCTATACTACACAGTTATGAAGTTAAAATGTGGTAATGATAAGTTATCACTAACATTTTCTAATATTTCGTTAAAAAATAAAATTATTGTAGTTTTAATGTAAACGAGTATTATATAATGATCTAGGAACGAAAATTAAGAGAAAATAAAAATTTTGCACGAATTCTGGTTTATTACTTAAAATTAGAGTTTTATAAAGACTGCAAATTTTTTTAAAACCAAATAAAATAGGTATGTTACGAATTAGACAATTGAAATAATTACAGGATACTAAATGAATTGAAGCGATATATCTATTCATTCATTTAGTGAAAATCAATTTATAACATAACAATGTCGAGTATTATAAGTCACTGCTATAACGCGATACATTATATTTTCATTAACGCATAGAGCAATTTATTAATGAAAATGTAATCCAAAGCTATAATATGAAACAGTTTCATATATAAAAGAATCCCAGATAACATAAAAATATATGCAATAATAATAAACGCCTTATTTACAGTGCACCTATATTATTATAAATTCGCGTATATCGAATGTTTCAGAAATGTATATTTACGAAATAAATACGCAACGCTGTACTTATATGTGTGTAGTTCATCTATACCATTGTTTTCCAGCATCACCGAAGAATTTAAGCAAGAAATATTTTATGCAAAAATTTATTAAAACCACGACAACGGCCGTTACAGCCTGGCACGTCAATTATTCATCTCTCCGCTCTGTTTTTCGCCCGCGAGTGCGCGCGAACGCGTTTATTTTCCGTCGCGCTCGCCTCGATTCGAGAGCCCATGAATCCCCGAATCATAAACAAATTCTCACAAGCTCGTATAATGAAGCGTGACATCACCAGTCGATCGTTCCAAAATATTATACTTCGAAACGAGCATGAGGAAAGCACACGCGTGTGTGCGTATATACACACATGCGCGCGCGTCCGCGCGAGGGAATTGAAAGGTGAATGGACGAGGAATGCGAGGAGGGGTATACGACATATATGTATATATATGCAGACGAGGCAGTAAACATCATCAGACACGAATATATTTTTTTTTTTAACAATAATAATAATATTTATTCAGGTTCAGAACAATATATACATCGTTACAGTCTTATCCCTTACATTTTTTTCCTTTAAAAATAATCGCGATCCCTTGCTACATCACTGCGCAGTTCTCGTCGTCGTCGTCGTCGCCGGCGCATCTTGTCGTCTTCGATAACCAATCTTTCTCTCTCTTTCCCTCTCTCTTTCTCGTTCGTCGCTATTATTTCCGCAAAGTTTTCTCCCTCGTCCTCGGCCCGCGCGCCTGTCCCACAGGCATTCAGCTATATGCATGCCCATAGCGTGCGCACGCTGCACACACATGTATATCTATAGTAAAGCTTTTCTCACGCGTCGCGCTCATCGATCCGCGCCTCGATGTAATACCGAACATTCCGCCGCGTATACGCGGAAAACTGTCCTCATCTCCCTTCCTCTCTCATCACACGCTTATAGTACTCGTGATGCGTAATATATAATATATGTACATACAACGGAGAAGAAAAGAAAAGAAAATGAAAAATGCTCGGAGAAATCGATCGATCGGTCGGTCGGCCGGTCTTACACACACACATCACACACGCACACACGTATACATATAAGAAAAGGAATGCGCGCGTATGAAAGAAATCGCGCGTGAGACTCGTGTACGTCGATAGGAAAAGGCTTTCTTTCTCTTCTTTCTCCCTTGCACGCCACGCATACGCGCGACGAATTTGATTATGATCTCGCGCGCGCACGTGGAGGGAAAAACCAATCAGTAGCGATCGCGCGCCCGATCGATTGCGACACGCGTACGTCACGCGCACGCCTCGTATATGCCAGGCAGCAGCA
>JAPYZP010000144.1:0-43131 GCA_030522985.1 Torymus sinensis | reverse complement strand
AGTATGAAACTATAAATGCAGTTTATATTATTGTCGAAGAATATAAATTTAGCTGCAGCAGTTTTGCTTTGTTAATGCATGAAATTATTTTCGGGATTCCCCATTCCTTCCCTTAGAAATTCCGAAAAAAATCCAAAAGCATGGGTCATTGCAACGGAGTCTCTCCCATCCCAATCGTTCGTACCCCCCGCGGCATGCTATTATTTCATAATGATAATAAGTCAAACGAGCCCCTTATAAATCAGCCCTCTACCCCACCCGAGCGAATTAAGCGAAAACCGGCGATTTATGCTTCGTTAAAGAGGGTCTCGACGGCAGCAGCATCGGTTTCGGCTCAATAGCGGGCGTTACGGCCGCTGATATTAATCCGCTGGCCATCTCGGAGCTTACTTCGACGACGAGGGCCGCGGCGGGATCGACGATTTCAATGCCTTCGCCAGTATCGGCGCAGCACCAGCAGACTTACACGCCAACCCGAGAAATGCCAACGTCAGCGGCGCTGCCGACGCCGTCGCCGGAAATCACCATTCGCGGACCGACATCGTCCCCGCTGGATACGGGTTCAACGGTAAGCGAAAAGAGAGCAAAGAGATAGCTTGATCGAATTTTGCCGTGGTAGGACTTACAAATACTTTTATTCTCGAGACTCCAGAGATTGCGGCTTGTTGAGGGTAAACAAGATTGAATTGGCCATCGATAATTAGGACGGTAAATATAGCTGAATTTAAGAAATTATTTACCTTGGTATTAGATCAGTATTCTGAAGCTGTAGAGAAAATTAAATGTTACAATGAATAAATAACAAATGAATTTTTACAGATAAATAAGTACGTTAGAAACAATTGCTGTTAGTTCAGATTTTCTCAGACCTAATTTCTTTCATTATATTAACTATAACAGTTGTTCAAACAAATTTAGAGAAGCTTTAACTTAAAAAACTTAAAAAGGAGCTATGTATTTTTTACATGAGACCTTTTCTCGAAACAATCAAGTAAATCTCTCGTGTGTGTCACCCGACAGAGCCAAATATGAGATATCAAAATTGAGAAAATATTGAAAAATCTTATATAGAATCTCAAATACCAGTGAAGCTTATATAGAAACTCTTAAACAGCATATAAAATATAGGAGCTAGAAAATATAGGAAACATTTTTTTTAATTTTTTACGAACGGTTGTACTGCAAACGCAAAATTTAGGTAAATTAAAAAGTCAACGAATCTTTACAGAATTGTTTAACTCTATTTATATTACAAAAAATGAAGGCGCTCTGGAGGCAACTGTGAGTTACGAAGTGTGTAAAAGGAATAAGCTTTGGTAATAAATAGTTCTGGGTGCGCATTTACAGGTAGTGTTATACTTTAGGTAACGTTAGACTCGCGAAACAATTTTGGCGCGTGTCTGTTCTAAGCCAACCAAGCTGTATGTTCTAGTATCTGTGACATATCTGATAAAGTATCTTATAAAGTCTGTGACATATCTGACAGCATGAATTCTGTAGCTGTTCCAGACGTATGCTCCGCTTTGTCGACGCGTCAAGGTAAACGATGGAGCAGTAGTTTAAATGCGAAACAGAACCACCTGAGCAAGTCTTTTACGTAAAGCCTCTCTACACAATACCTTGTTAAATTTCTTACTGATCACATCAATATATGAGATAAAGAAATGTATAATAATGCCCTGCAACATTTATAATTAAGCCCGGGAATGTTCCTTTTATAGAACTAGTGCTTTGGTAGCGATAAAGGATGATGATAAACATGTCTGAATAACTTTATTAAGGATTAATAAACTGATTGAGTACGAGATGATTATTAGAGATCCAATGAATAATATGGTCGGCGTTGTTGTTTACTTTCTGGATGAATATCGCTAAACCTTCCGGAAAAAAACAATATATTTGATGATCATTAGCATATAGTAGATGGGGACATTCACTTTCCAGACAATGCGATACACTATACAAGAAGAGTAGAAAAACCATAATACCTTAAGTTCTTGAACAGTATGACATGACATAATTTGTCGAAAGCTTTATTGAAGTCGAAGAATATGATTAGTTTTTTACTGGTATCAACTTTTATGTCGTCAGTTAGTTTTAAAAGTGCAGTCTGTATACCGTGTCCCGAAAGATAGCCTGCTTGAAACTCATCAAGAATATTATTGATGTTTATAAACTCAATAATTTGCTGATGGTCTAGTTATTCTAGCACCTAAAAATAAAGCAGACATAATGGACAATAATTACTGAAACCTTTAGGTGTAATAATCTTTTTATGATGGTTTTGGCTTATGGCTATTATGACGATATCTTCATGGCTATTACAATTGATTTTCTCAAGGTACTTGGGAAGCATAATTTATTTAAAGACTTGTTAAATACCTAAAATAATAAGAAGCTAAGATTTCAAGAAAAATCTTATGACAAACTACAGTGTACCATCAAAATCCCTAGCTTGGCTAAATGATTAGCATTTTTTGCATTAGGACCCCATTGCACCCGTAGACTCAACCAGAAGATCAACGAAATCCCACTGTATACAGTATTATAATATTCACTAGTGAATATTAAGTTCATCCTTTTTCTACTCTCGTAGAGGTCCATAGAATTCCTTTGTAAATCTAAATAGTTTTTTTTATTATAGTACTTGTTACGTAATTACATACGAGCTATATTTAATTGATTTTTATTAATGTAATTCTACTGGAACTAAATAATAAATAAAACAAATGGATTTTAATGTTAATAATAACAAAATACAAAATGTTTTATTGCACAAAAAGTATAAAATAATCATTAATTGTTCTATGTTTTTGCTGACATCAAATTTTTAAAGCAGATAGTACTACGTACGCTAGATAGTAATCCAACTTCTGTTTTGCGGGATAAGCGTTAAACAAGTAACGAAACAAATAATTGAGAGAGTAAGGGATGTGAAGTTAGGAAACTTGTCCAACTTGGGCGACATGCGAATCCGCGCGGGCAGGAGAAGTCCAACTATTTTATTATTCTGCGCCGTCGTGCGAATCGAGTTGGGACCGATTAAAGACGGAGAAGTAAGAACTTCTCTAAGGCGTAATAGATGAGTAAGTAGCGAATGAACTTTGTAATTGTTTTCAGCTCGGTAATCTGGCATCTACCACTCCGGTGTCGACGCCGAAGCCCGTTTCAGTTACACCCAAACCGTTGGACATGGCAAACGGTGCAACGAGTAAGGCTCCGGCTATTACGATGATGTTTTACGACCCACCGAAAACGGCTTCTGATTTGAGGTAAATGTTTTTATATAAAAAACTGCTAGTAACTGTATTGGCAAAACTATACTTTAGACAATTACCCTAATTGATAAAAAATGCGATATCTAGTAAAAAAAAGATGTCCAACTTTATTTCTTCAATACCATGGAACAAGAAAGCTGATTTTTTAAATTAGTAAAAATAAGCTGATCATGCATACTTAAAGAATATGAATTCTTAATACAAAATGTTGAAAAAAATTGTTTTTTTTTCATTTTTAATGATTGTTAAATCAAACTTAATACTTGCCAAAAAAATATATATAAATAATAAACGTATTTGCTGCAGTAACTATATTACACGTAATACTACATATAGTAAACAAACAAATGCTTGCGTTAATTTTTGTTACTTCGTCTTAATACATTCATTAATCGGTCCTTCATTTACTACGCAGTTGGTTAAAGTAACCAATCTTCTTTTCTTGTGTTTAAATTTAAATTTTAAAAGTCTTATCTCATCCTTGCAACTTCGATAGGACAGTAATTCAGGATTCAGCTGCTCATGGGCAGTTATCGATCGAGGCGACTAGACCACAGTTGCAACTGGCCGACATCAAGCAGAATCTTCTTTTATATGATCAAATTCAACAACACCAGCAGCAGATGCAACAGCAGCAGGAGATTCAGCAGCAGCAGCAGCAGATTCGACATCAGCAGCATATTGAACAACATCAGCAAATTGAACAGCATAAACACATGGAACAGCAGCAGCAGAAAATTGAACAGCAGCAGCAGCAAATTGAACAGCAGCAGCAGCAGATGAAACATCAACAGCAAATACAACAGCAGATTCAGCATCAGCAGCAAATGCAACAACAACAGATACAACAGCAACATCAGTTTCTTAGTAATAATATATCTCCTGTGAGGTTTAGTATATCATCGGCACCGATTACTGCAAGTATGTCTCAAGCAGCCATCCCAACCCAGTTGAGACTCGCATTACAAGGTCTGGACTTTTCACGCATTTCGCCGCATACTCTCACAACAGGTAAGAGAACCTGAAAGGTGTTAGCGAGATTTAAGCTCTCGTTTAAGTTCAGCCAAATACGTTAGAGTAGAGAAGCGTGTTTGAAAATTTAGTAAACTGTATATAAATGGTAATATCAATCTCACATTTATACAGAAAGTTTATCTCTTTTATAAAAGAAATTTCTTTTATTTTTGGTATAATTAAAAGATATAAATACGTAAATACACAGTTTAAATTTTGAAAATTTATACCATTAATAACATTATATTTTTTCATGATTAAATTTCAGTTCCTAATATCAATACCTTTTCAACGGGTCAAAATCAAATAGACATATCACAACTGGAAAAGTTGAACGCAGGAATCAACACAGGTAAACTATACATTTATTGGATTGACATATATTATCTTTTTATATGTTTCGACATATAACTTTATTAAATTTGTATATAACTTATTTGGATTTGTTTTAGTGAATAATGTACCAACATATTATGTCTTACAAAATAATGAACAGAATAGGCCTGGAAGTCAAGTTGCCAGCCAGATTACAAATCAAGTACCAAATCAAGTAACGAGTCTACTAACTAACCAAGGTGCGAATCAAATTTCAAACATCCCTTTAGGTAAATAGTTACAATTACTTATAATTTAACGTGTTAGATTCATTTTGGTTTTAGGTTTAAATACGGTAAAATCGAACACGATTCATGTTTCGATTTTGTATTGATTTACTTAACTATTGTACCGCTGGAGTTAAAAGTAAAAAAAAGTAAAAAAACACTTAATTCATCCGTAAACTGCAATGTAAATGTATTTATAGTAGTCCATATTACCTTATTAGCAAATTTTCAATTAAAAAAAAGTTTGTGAGGCAGTTTGTGCTGCTTTTACTCCTTATTTCTAGTATATAATAACAGGATTATTAAATTATTTTAAAAGATAAATGTTGCGCAAGATAAGATGACTTCTATGGTTAGCGTATGAAGACAAAATTGCAGCGTATCCCTATAGCCACTTTTTGATTCAGTTTCGGATTACGTCATTTTATTTGCATTAAAATTTGTTTAAAGTAAATTCTATATTTCATAATTATAATTATTTATATATTAGATATTATAATTAGAGTTGTTTAATTATAATACCATACTAACTTTAATTAAGAAAAACGTTTATATTTATAAATTTATTATTTTAGGTTCATTTTTCATTTTACCAAGTAACGAGCAATTAAAATCGTCTCAATTTACATCTGCACCTGCATCTGTGCAAGCTAATACTGGTGTTCCACCAGGTAAAATAATATAATTTTTATGTAATGATATATCGCAGTGTAATGTCACATATAAATTGTGATTATTATTACATTTTTTGTATTCTTATATTCGGAATTCATCAGTAAGATAAAGTTTGCATAATATTACATAATATCCAATATAATATATCACACGCTGGTTAAATAACTAATAAAGCAATCATGAATTTTAGGATTGCAGCTACAGCTGGGAAACAGTTTCGGCGGAATAGAATTTCTCGCATCACCTAGTAATCCGCCCGTACCGAGGTCGGTAGCTTCGGAATACGGAAAAGTTGGCCTAAATCTTCCGCAACAATTTATGTCGCCCGAATTAGAGTACACTAAAGTGAGTAATAATATTAATGCTAAATATATATCCAGAGTTTAAAAATTATAGAAAATAGAATATAAATACGATTATTAAAATTATATTTATACATAAAAGTTGGCCTAAATCTTTCACAGCAATTTATGTCGCCCGAATTAGAGTACCACTAAAGTGAGTAATAATATTCTAAATATATATTTAGAGTTTAAAAATGATGGAAAATTGAATATAAATACAACTATTAAAATTATATTTATATTATACTAAAAAAATTATAATAATATAACAATAAATAATTCATTAATAGTGTTACGATTTAATAGTTACTATGCACACGTAACAAAAGAACCGTAAATAAAGAAAATTATTTTTCTACGATCATTGGGTTTATACGATTTGTAAATATTTACTAATTGTTTATTTATAACATTTCAAATGTTAAGCTTCAAATAATAAATTTTTAAAATGGGATTATGAGATAATTTTGTACAAAGTCTAAAAAGTGTATTGAACCACAAAACATTGTGTGGCACGCTGCCAAATTGTCAATGTATATAATTATATAAGTGCGCCAATAATTTCTCTACAGGCTTCTATCATTAAAAACTGTAATCTATATATTGATTTGATAATGATGAAAATATGAAATAATTCCATGATTGAATTGTGCGTTATATGAGAGAATTTAATAGATATTAATTAATAAGAAATTAATGACATATTTTTCGCTCACTCGCGCGTGAATACTCGCCCATAAGAATATTGACTTTAATAAAATTAATTCACATTCTTCTACGGCAAACTATATAAATTAGACGGAACAGAGTCTTAATACTGATAATCATCCAATCATTTTTTTCGAGATTTCCATAGTAATTTTATTCTTTTTTTTGCTTACTTTTAGTTTTTAAATTTACAAACATTTTATAAATTGAATAGATTTAATTTACTTATACTTCATTATTATCATTTTTTGTGAAGTATTAAAAAATTTAATTTAATTCGGCTGCATAGAATAGGTGCTATTAGTCTGCTGTTTCAATTTTATAAAATTAATATTTTGAACTTGACTATATTTAAGAATAAATAAATTAAAATAACATAAAAATTAAAATTAATTGTCCTACGTTTTTTTAAAAATTGTAATTTCTCAATGCCGACTTCATGTATCAGTTTGAAATTTATAGATTCTTAACATAGTCCGTTTTTGTTGACATAATCTCAGTGGCAACTAATAATTTTATTTTTGGAAAACAATAAACGATATTTTATTAAAAATAACGGAAGAGGATAACGAAAATTATAATGTACCATTAAAAAACAATCAAAATTAGTAGTAAAATTTCAATTTTTATAATACGTACATCATTTTTATAATTAATATACATACTTATTAAAACATTAACAAACAAATATAATAAGTAAACATATTTGAAACTTAATTATATACATATAGGAACGATAAATTAATTTGGATGAAGCAACGTGCCAATAAATTTTCTTATTATGTGAAGAAAACAAATAAAAATTATATAAAAGAATATGTTTATAATTTCAAAAACAAAATATGACAAGTGCAACAGATTTGAATTGAGCTAGTTGATTTTGGAAAAGGAGATTTACCATACACTCATATATTGAGTTTTTTTTTAGATAATGACCGTAAAATCTATTTCCCAATAAAAAGGTGGTCAGATAGTACATCAGTTATTTATGATAGATTAGTATTTATTATTAAAATTAAATCATTACATAGATATTCACGTTTGCTCAACAGTAATATGTAATAAATATTGATTGAAGAATAATTGTTTGAAAAGTCATGATTGTGCTGTGAGAGGAAAACCAATAGTATTAATGTCAACAATATTAATAAAAATTAAATAATTAGTATCATGCGTGTGGTAATTCGGTATACGGAGTACATTATAATAAGCACGAAAAGTAGCCTTAGATATACGATGTGGTACAAAGACAGCTTAATAAACCATTTTCATACTGACCACTGATTATCGACAAATTACCTTTAATATGGATGAAGTCTCCGCCTCTACGTTCAAGCCCAGTGGTAGAGCATAGAATTATAAATGGGAAAACCGTCGAATTAAGCCACGTTTAAGTATATGATATTAATTCATTTAACTTAATATTTAATTTGCACAATCAATGTATACAAGACCTCCAATCACGTCAGGGTTTTGAGATGGATCATTTTTCTTTGGATCATTCGTGTACCATTTCTTTATCTTCGAGATCTAAATGGGTGAATTTTGGAACCTTACAGAGTTCTTGAAGACCTTCTCAAGTAAATCAATTTTTCCAGACTTTTTTGAAACTTTGTACATAATTAATTTAGATGTATTGATGAGCAGCTAACCATAGGTCGCAGTATTAAAAATTGAGATATTCGTCTTTAAAATTTGCACGGGAACCCTATGCCGAGTCCGTCGTAGCGGCATATTTTTATGAATTGTAAAGCGAGTTTTTCCAATCTTTTTCTAAAAAAATATAAATATACCCTGGTAGAAAATTAACCAGAATTTCTGCCTAAGCAACTAAAAAATAGCTATATTTCTTAGCTATAAATAAGCTATTTTCTTAACTATAAACTGGCTAAAATATCGTTGATTTTTTATCACGCGTGCTCGAAAAATGCCACATTGCGTAAGGGTTTTCCGTACGCAAAATGGCCGATTACACATTGCGTGCGTTGTTTACTCTAAAACACGCTTCAGCGTGTTGAAAATAACGCACGGAAAGCGTTACGTAATGAAAGTAACGTACGCTCCAGCGCGTACGCAGCGCCCTCACGGTGTGCCGACGGTAGAGAGGTTATCTCCGCTCAAGCATTTTTCTCACACTTGTCATAAAAAACACTGTGTGTAACTCAATGTGTGTTCGATATGTGTGTGTTCGATATGTTGACAATAGCTTACGCGGGCTAAATGTGGCACTCGCTATGCTCGTGCGCCAATACGCCCGCGTGTGCTATTGGCAACGTACCGTACTCGTTACACAATGATGTACTATTTAACATCCGAATAGCGGTATTCGTTAGCTATAAATTAACTCATTTTTATAGCTAAAAAATGTTCAAGCTTTGTAGTATTGATTTTTTTTTTAGAAATTAGTCTATATAAGCGTGGAAACGTATATAACATGGTCCAGGAGTTCGGGGTAGCCGGTGACGGAGTTTAGGTGGTACGCACCATAGGTTTTTATCTCTACGTGTTGAAAATGATCGAATGCGTGGTCTAGGTGTTCGGGGTAGCCGATCACGATGTCTAGGTGGTGCGCTCCGTAGTTTTTTGCCTCTAGGTGTCGGAATGCATTCCATATATATTTTTTGCCTCTAGGTGGTGCGATTCGTAGTTTTTTGGAAGTGTTGGAACGCATCGAGAACGTGGCGAACGATAAAAACTACAGAGTTCATCAGATAGACACTGTCATCTATTACCCCCACCCCCTAGACCACGCATGGAATGCATTCCGACACCTAGATGCAAAAAACTACGGAGCGCACTTCCTAGACTCCATCATCGGCCACCCCGTATACCTAGTCCACGTATTGTATACGTTCTGACATATACTATTTAGTTATCAACTATAAAATAAACTGAAAACTAGGTAATTTCTGGTTAACATTATTCGCCAGAGCTTAACCATAATTTAGCCAGATTTCTGGCTAAAAACGTGACGTTTTTAGCTCGATTTCTAGCTAATTTCTAGCTAAAAATTAACGATATCCTGAAAATTAACTAATTTATAGCTAAAATATGGTTAACATTTCTACCAGGGATGGTTAACTATAATAACTATAGTATAGTATAATTTTTAGTAAAATTTTACTAATCAATAGTGTAAAACTTGTCCACTATAAACATTCACTATTTCAACTTTAGAGAGTATATTGAAATCATCATTGCTCTTAATGGGTATAAACTACGAAATAGTTGATGATGATTTTAAGTATTAGAATTTCTAGTTAAGTTATTGAATTGTATCGCCGTAATCTCTTTTTTAAATTGTCTTATATAAATGACAAAAATAATTATGGAAAAATGGAAAATTAAAGAACCATTTAGATTTCTAGGGCTCTTATGGCCGTTGACACAAGATTCTAAGTATTTTGAGCCAGCAGATAACTTATTGCGAACACTTTCGGGGTTACCTAGTGATTTTTCATAAAAAGACGTTTCTTTGGCTATTGATGGTTAACTGACATGACTATTTAAATTATAAGTAATCAAATTGATCTTAACGACGTTGAAATCCTCCTTTTCGCTGCAGCATAATCCGCACGATCATTAAGGACTTTCAAGTGATATTGCCCGTAATATTCACTAGCTCGCGAAAGAGCTCATTTAGTTGGTTATTAAAAGTGTCGTCCCAGAAAATCTTCTTGTCACTCGCGAGCACGTCTGCGTCATCGTCGTTCGGGGATCTTATATTTCTATCGGGCGCCCGGACAATTTTCAAGTCTCGTCTCCTTCTAACCTCGTATATCTGACCGGAAAGCGGCGGCTGTATCGCCGAGCCCCTCGGTGGTTCTCTCGCTCGTTGCCAGATGAGTAGCAGCCCCTGGATCTTCTCCCGGATGTCTCGCAATTACTCTCAACTCGAGCGACGAATATGATTAATGGCGCCTGAATTGCGCGCACCCGCGCAGCCCATCGGTTGGGCTCGGTGGTATAACGAAATTAAGGAGCTGGTATGTATATAGTAGTCCTGCAGCGAGACGTTATTAAGCTGCGCTTCGGTGCCCGAGCGAGAAAAATTTCAAAGCTTTTCTAAAGACTTCTCATTATATTCTTATATGCTATCAAGTCGAAGGTAGTACACTAGTGATTATAAGTTTTCTTATTAAATATTTAGCATCAACTTTTTCACCGACTCAAAAGCTGTTCGCAAAAGTTTTAGGCCAAATAAATAGATTGTAATAAAGTTTCAATTTCTATTTTCAAATTTCATGAGAGTATATTAAAATTCTAAGATATAAACCATGTTAACCGGCGTACTATTGAATAAGCCCATTTTATTCTATTTTCTTTAATTTGTGTTTTAGTTAAATTTATCTTCAGAAGATAATAATTATTATATAACTTACTCTTATTGCTGCTCTTATAACTTTTAACTTATTGCTGTTCTTGAAATTTAGTTTGAATTCCTTTTTTCAGATTGCATATGATCAAATGCCTTATCGTTAAAGAGAAGACTTGAGGCGTGAAGAGCTTATGACTAGTTTAGTATTGGTCATTGTGAGTACATGAAAATTGGATAAGAAATTATTGGAGAAGGGAGGTCGACATATTATTTGTAGTTTGTGGAGAATATTGAATATTAAGGCAATAATGATGATTGTACGGAGAACGTAGAAGAAATATATATATATATATATATACCTATATACATTTGATGTGATAGACGGCCATCACGGACCTACATTTCGAAGTTTACTGTATCTGTTGCACAAGACTGTTTGTTATTTTTGTATAATGTTATTGTAATGTTAATGTTAAGATTATTCGACGAATATTTGGTCTCTATAGTTATGTTATTATAAACCGAATGACTTGTATATATACCACTAATTGCTGCGATCAATTTTTTGTAATTTTTGTAAACAAGTGTATCTGCAATATTAGTAGTAGTAGGTGTAATGAGAAAGTACATCTGTTGATTACAATAACTTTAGTTTACCTATTAAGTTATATCTAGGTTATTCTATAAATAAATGTATAATACCAATAAATTTTCTTATCATTAAAATGTTAATAAGCAATACCTTTTGTTTTACTATTCTTTCATTGTTAGCTTTGTTAACAGCGTAGCGTTGGGCTAATGTAGATTTAAGAGGTAACCATATTTTTAATAATTTTTATCAATAAAAATCAAATAAGTATTCAATTAATGTAAGAAATTATGTTTGCATTCCATTCTTTTTATATTTAATTAAATACTTATAAATTTCAATATTCTAAAGCACTTTTTACCATATATTACGCAAGTGGAGAACACACACCTAAACTCAACGCGATTTTAAGAATATAGGAAAAACAATTTTTTTCTTTTCTAAAATTTATAATGTATAATATGTTTTAAACAAAGCGAATCCACTATTAAAAAATCATCTCGGAAGTATACCCATTAAAAAGACTAATTAAATTTTTAATCAGTCGTTGAAATTTAAATTCTAATTAGTGACTTTCGGAAGAAAAATCTTTACATTTCTTCTACCTCTAACCTCTGGCTTACTCGCCGGAAGAAAAAGTACAACGGAAGTAGTTTTTGTGGTATCCGGAGTTGTTGCCAAGACAGAGTCTGCACGTCCCCGTCAAAGCTTTACGGCATTCTTAACGTTTCATTCGCATTATACGATCGTAATTAGCCGTAAGTAGATGGCAAGAAGGTCATAAAAATCCTGCGATAAAGTGTAATGACCACGCAGGGCACACCGTCGCAACAAAATAGAACGCGGGTGCGGCGATTTCTCGACTGCTAAGGCGATACTTACTAATCTCTGATGTATCTCGCATCGGTCGTTTCCTTCCTTAGCCTCCTTATTTTTATTTTACCCCATCCTTTCAACTAAACAGTCGCACGAAAAGAAACAAAAGGAGATATAGCGCGATGATAAGAGGTTAGGGTGTGCGATTTATTACTTATAAAAAAAATCGCGATAACTTTTTTAAGCATGACGTATTACTGAAAACAACGAAATTATTTATAATATAAATAAAAAAGAGCAGTTTAATTAAAACAAAAAAGAAAAAAAAATCTTCGGCATAATTATGTTTTTCATATTGTGCAGTTTATTGATATGAAAAAATTAATATTGTATTTATTTCACATCTGATAATTCAATAAGTAGTCTATGTTTATATCGAATTGATAAAATGTTGTAATGGAAAGTGGGTAAGGTTAAAATATAAAGTCCAACAAGAAATTAACTTATTCTATAATTTATTAGATTTAACAATCTTGTGTTCTCGTATGATCTGTCATTTGGGTATAGTGTCGGTGTTAACATGTAACAGCGTTTTTGTGTGCGTGTATCAGAGTTTTTTAATTTCTTATGGATGTACAAGATTACTTATCTTCCAGACAACACTTGTCATCGACATTTCACATCCTTTTCTACAATTACAATAAATTTGTGGCTCCGTCCATTTTATTCTCTTAAAATTTTCTCTTATACATTACAAGTTTTGCTTTATTTTTCATAATCATAATTTTTTGCGAAAAGGAAAAAACGATGCACCTTACGACCTATGCCCTGTATAGACCATTTACGATAATAAATAAGAAAATCCATAGGAAAACAAAGCGCATGCGCTTTGCCACTGCATTTGCACAAGTTTCGCAAAGTTTTGTTTCCTTTGGTGAAGTTTTCTGTCACATACCATCCGCTCGAACAATCATTCTATTACACAAAAAGAAGCTATTAAAAGAAAAAGAGTATTTACAATGTTTTTACAGTTTTAAATATATTATATATATTTTGTTATATATCATACTTCAATTTTATATTAACAATTACATCAAGTTTTATTTCACATGACTAATGTTTTTAAAAAAAACTTGATATAACAGGGTATAAATTCAAACTCGCTAAAATTTTAAATGATAACGAAAAACTTTCCTTTTGAAAGTTTCTTCATAAAAGTTTAAATTTTAATGACGCAATTAAAAACGTTATATTATATAAATTATTTTTAGTAGCTTCTTTTTGTGTAATCGCAAGTAACAGAAGAATTATTTACAGACATTTTCTACCTTCGATGACTGCGTCTCCTTTACAAACGAAAAGAAACACAGTGATCGATCCTTTAAGTGCGCCCAAAAACTTCTGGTCGATTCAGGGCTCAATTTGGAATCGCCAGAAGTTTTTGTTCTTATCGACGAATCTCGTTCACCCGTATATGTAAACTCGCGTTTACTCTCTCGGAAATATGCATCTATTTACACGTGACAAGTTTTTACTAACTAGACTTCGGCTTATACCTCGTATTCTCACTTTGTACATGTCGAACTAGATTTATTTTTCTTCGTATCATACAAGTTTTCGCATTGCGAAAAATTCATCGTTTACTGTTTGACTTTATATATATTTATATATATCGCTCTAAAGTTATGTACAAGAAGGAAACGTATCAGGTTAGAAAAATACAGCGATTCTTACAAGGTAAGACTGTAGGAAAATTTCTTCTCCGTTCATACACATTTTCTAACATTCTCAGATTGCTCAAAATAATAAAAGACTAGATTTTTTGTTTATAGGTTATTATAGACCACCTTTCACATACGCTTCAATTCAATCGTTTCATTATACCGTCGGCTGAGAAATACTTTTTGGCTACGATTTACTTATCAATTTGCTTTTCTTTAATCATTTAAACTATATTTAGGACGTCTATTTCTCTTAAGTTAGGAATTTATTTTTTTACACTTATTCACTTCATATTTGATTATTTCCTCATTATTGTGATGGAGGAAACTTCGATAACCAAAGAGATAAGACATTTTAGCTCTTCTTTGTTTTCTTTTTCAGCTAACGTGAAAAGACATCGAAAGCAGAAATGAGCTTTCATCAGACATTGGTACTAGTAACTTTGGCTTGCTAAACATTTTCTATAATATTATTACATAATGAATTTGGTTTTCTGAAAATGCGATCAACGTTTTAGAGTGATCATCAATCTTGAAAAGGCACAGAGTATAAGCTACGTTTTGTAGTCAAGTAGAAGATTTTTATTAATACCTTATACTTAAATATTCGCATTTGGAAAAAATTAAGAACTTCAAGATATTTTGATGTGTTTTTAAAGGGCAGCATATTTTCATCATAACTAAAATCGTCTAACGTGCAAATACTATGCTTTATCAATAATGATAAAATTTTTAAAAATAATTTATGCGATTAATTAAAAACTATATTATTTAATAATATTTTTGTATTTTCTAAAATTTTTGCTCAAATAAAGAAGCAATCATAAAGGAAACGTTTGGTGCTTGAAATTGAGCTACTCTGTACACTTTCAAAGATTTTAGCGACTCAAAAGAACTGTGACGGAAATCATTACTCCCGCCTGTTACTTTTTTTCTTATTAAAAGCTCCTTCTAAATATTTTAGCGTTTTCGCTATAGATATTTGCAAATGTACAATGTAGCTTTCACACGCTTTGTTAACATTTTTTGAATTTTAGTCATTTATTCATAGTTGCTCTTGTTTTTACTAAAAGTTTCTTCTTTTTAAACGATTTATTTTTACGATGATTCATCAGTTGTGACCGAAGTTATTAAACTTATATAAATGACTTATTTTAAAATTTAATAGTAATACTGTTTCTTTTACGTAGAGAACTGCATTTGATATGTCTGAGAATTTGGTAACTGGATATTTATGCACAGCTAACCATAGATATAAGCTTCAGAGTTGGCAGGATAGTTTTTTTACTTAAAATAAAGTCGCATTAAAACTTATGTCAATAGGAGATTTTGAAATACAATAATATTTTTTAAATTTCACTATATTCTTGTTTTTAACATAATTATTTTCTCATAACACAAATTATAAAAAATTCAATTTATTATTTTATATACCATTATTAATATTGTGTAGCTGTTTAAGGGCACAAAAAGAATTTTTGAAGATATTACTGTAATTATCACATACGCCTAACATATTCCTTAGAATAGCTCTAAAATGTTATTGTCGTACGTCAATATTTGCACGGACAGTAAAATTACATTTATTTTTTCAAAGATTATTGTTTTCCTCAGTGTTCTTATATTTAATCTTTCATTTATCTAGAACCTTGGTCATAATTTCCCAATAAAATTAATTTAATTATTAAATTTTTCTAATTTAATTTAATTTTAAAAATTAAAAATAATAAAATTAATTTTTTTATTATTTTGCAATAATATATTGAGTTTTTTGGACTATGCTGCTTTGGAATTTAAATTAAAAAGAAGAAAAGGACAAGAAATGAAAATTTCTTGTGTGAGAACAAAAATAGAGTCAGTATCGTAACTTTTCGAAATTTGAAATACACAAATCACTTTTTCTTAATAATATATAGAGAATATATATTTTTTAATTATTAATATGTTAAGCACTTTGTTTTAGATCTATGAAGATACTGTAAAGTAAAATGAGCTTTATTATGGAGAATTACCAAAACATAATAAGTATCTGATTAACTCAAATGGTCTTGTATTTTTCTCCGATATGTTAGTTTTGATAATTGTTATTAGAATTTAGTTTTTAATTCCAAAAATATTTTGCAAAATTTATAGTCATTAAATTAATGTATTTAAATTAAAATAATACACTTATACAGTCATTTTAAAAAAATTAATATGTCATAATCTTACAACTGATTTTGAATAATGTTAATGGATAATATTATGTTAATGCAAAACAAAATAATCATTAATTATAAATGATTCGAAATAATCGCACAAAGCGAAACTTCCTTTAAATGAAAACTACAGATTTTAATCGTTTTTTTGCAACTGACTATAGTAAGTTCTTAATCGACTATATGACTACAACGACTTTTACTCATATAAAAGTTAGAACTTTAATTATAATATATGCAATTATGTTAAAAACAATGAATATAAATGAATAACAGATCATTACTCTTCCGTTTCATTAAACAAAATTGAGAATCGTGGAAGATAGCATGATTCTTGCGCTCTGTGTATGCCTAGGAGTAAAGGAAACAGAAATATTGCTATCTCTTACATTGCATTAATAATACTGCCGCGGTGTATGTAGTATACTCCCTCTTCGCGCAGTGCAATCGCCAAGCTATACGGCGCAGAACAAATATCATTTTACAGTGTTCTTTCCTAATCCCACAGCTAGGCGATTTCTTCAGTTTCCCATGTATATCCGAGGGAATTGGTAGCTTGTCCTTCACGTACGCGGAAAGACAATCCTGCCTCTCACTCCTTCTCTCATGAAATGGCGAGACCGTGTTTGCTGTCAAGTTCTGCACTGGAGGGAAAGCGCCGGTGCTCTCGGTTTTCTTTCTGCTTTTTTCATTGCTTAAACAGTAGTCTCAACGTAATGAAAGTGAATCGCGAGACGAAGAAATACGCTTCTTTTCTTTTGCGTTGTTTTTTTTACCAAGGGCGGTTTTAGTTTCGCGTAGAAAAGCGCGTTTTTTTTACTTTTTTAGCATAGCGTTTTATACGAACCCTAATAATTTAGATCATTCCGAAAATTACAATGAAAAATATATTTTAAATCAACCAAATTATATATATATATATATATATATATATATATATATTTGTATCACTTATTTCTAATGAGAGTTAACTTCATAACTTCGAAGACGAATGGTGGCGATAAATCCAAGCATATGGTTTGCGATAATAGACTAAAATATTAATTCAAGTTAAATCTGGTAAGCACAAAGATGCTATATGCTAGCGACGCATCTACGTCAAAAGAGTGAAAGAAGTATCAATGTGCGACGTGAGTACAATAGTTTTCGAAAAAATGTAGAATTTTTATAAAATTAGAAAAACAATTGCTTCTTTTTTTGTTCAGCTATTGTTAATTAAAGTACGTTGATAAGACGTCGGTGATACTTTCATATTATGTCCTGCCGTAATTTTGTGCTTACCGAAACGATTTCGGAAAAAACATTCTGACGTTACGTATCTGTTTGACGACACGACTAAAGCTCAAACGAGAAGGCGCTGCACGTGCGTCGGTACTGGAGTGAGCCGCTCCGCGGCTTTAACCTGTGTGGGGTCTTTATTATCGCTATCATTGTCACAATCGACGCAGGTAATTTATTATTCGGACTGAGCGGCGATGGCAACGACGAGGATGGTGATGGAGATGGTAGCGGTGGTGACGGCGCGGCGCGGCCGGTGGCATTCGAACGAACAATGTCGCTGCCTAAGGGCTGATGAGCTTACGGAAGGCCTTGCGGAATTCCGGATTAAAGAGGGTATAGATAACAGGGTTGACAAAGCTGTTCATGTAACCAAGCCAGGAGGTCGCGATGAACGCCGCTAAGCCCGGCTGGCAGTCCTTTTTCATCTTGGAGCATAAGGCATCCATGGTGTTGCAGGTGAAGAACGGCACCCAGCAGATCAAGAAAACACCTTTGAACACAAATGAAAAACAAAGGCGGTTTTTTATTCATTTATTTTTATATCTTTAATGTTCTGTATATTCGTCAAACCATATCATAAAATTCATTACTTTTGTATAAATTTTTAACTGCAGTAATAAATGGACATCAACGTTATTTGAATGATTAATTCAATAAGAAATTTGAAAAAAGTGATAAAAAGAAATTTAGTATTAAAAATCTTTCTATAGTTGTTCATACAATTATATATTATTTGACGGGTTATAACACGGTAGAGTAGATGAAGATCTTGAGCGTAGAATTTGCATTGTTACTCGGTGAGGTATAGTAAAATGATTTTAATAAATGTAAATTCAACAACAAAAACAACAGCTATATCCGTTATTTTCACTGTTATAGCCCTGAGATTTATTAAATATTATGAAGGTGATTCAGGCAGCTTGGCTCTCGGAAGTCGCTTAAAGAAAGTCGTGCACATAATGGTAATCTTGTGCAGGGGCCACTCCTCTGCCGTTTCCACTTACGACTCCTCGCTCGCAGGACGGTTGGAATATTCGTTCTACATGTTTTTCCGGTACATAAAGCTTGCTAATGCAGAACATAGAGAAAACGATGGGCGGAAAAAAAGAAAACGGAAATGGAAGGGCCGGGGGAAAATAATATGCATGAACATTTACCGAGAACAATGGCGAGGGTCTTGGTGGCTTTTCGCTCTCTCTTCGCTGAAATTTTCTCCCCTTTCTTTTTGCTGGGCTTGTTGGCCTTACGTAGATTAAAGCGCGAGCCCGTCGACGGCGGGTCCTTCTTGCTAGAGTTGTTCGCGGGGCCGCCAATGGTGGACACACCGCCGTCTCCGCAGATGCCAACGTTGCTCGCCGCAGGAGTGCTGGGCAAACTCGACCTATTTATTTATTTATATTATTTTTCCATAAATTAGACAATATTAAAACCAGAACTTTAGGAATTTTTAAGCTAATAAGACGGCTTATTCTAATATCAGGAGTTCCACCTAGTAGTTTTAAATCCAAGTAGATATAGTTCTTTTCCAGATCAACATTTATCACATCTTATTATTTATAAAGGTTTTTATCAAATGGAATTTTTATAACGAAAGGTATTTTATTTTTCAAATTTTAATATGGTTTTATACAATATGTAAAGAACTAACTTTTGCAACATATCGGATTTGCCTTTTTAAGCACGACCGCTTCTTGGGAGAGTCTTATATTTTCGCCAAAGCAAAAATTGGAACACAAAAACGAGTCCATTTTACGCGTTTCCCGGAATATATATATGCATGCCTGTATGATAACCCAATTATTTTAATGAAATTTGATTGCATCTGATCAGACTTTCCTCTCATTATACATTCGTGATGGTTCTATTTCAGGAAAATCTGTTCAAAAAATTTAGAAATGCGAGCATTAATATAATTTGTATAAGTTGATTCTTATACGTAATATCAAAAATTAATTTTCATTATAAATCTAATACATGTTTCTGCTAAATCTAATTAAAACACATTTTTTTATATTGAACCTTTTTTTCCATACGAACAAAATGTCTAAACGCAATATATAGTGATATAGTCAACAAAATATTTGAGTTTCCGTCGTTACTTGATAGGATTTGATTTTACATCAATATGTTAAATGCAAAAGTTATAGATAATATTTGTTATGAGTGAGCTATTGGAACTTTTCATAATAACAAAAACCAACTAGCCACGGCCGCTATCACTCGGCTTTCTGCTAATCGTCGTCATGTTGTAATTGTACCCCGGGCCTTTTCTTATTCTGTATATTCGTACGGATGTTCATCCGTACATTATAAATTAATATTAAAACAAAACTTTTTCCTATTGAACAATTTTTGATCTATCTATTCCTGACAGGCTAGACAGCTAGAAACAACTTTTAACGCCGAAATGTACTTAAAATGGTCGATTTTGCGTTATAATTTAGCAGGATTTGATTATACAAAAAATATTAAATACACAAATTGTAGGTAATATTAAAACCATTTTTTTTTCCTTAAAAAATCCATAAAAACGATTTAAGCATCTTTTTTCGGTTACAATCTTACAGAATTTGATTTAACAAAAGAATGTTAAATACAAAAGTTAAAAATACAAGCATCTCATTCCCAAAAACGGTCATCCTTTATATATATAAAATAAAGTGTTTACATAGACATATATACACCGGGGGGTTGACGCGGCGAACGAAGCGAATTGCGCGGGGGAGCGCGGCCCCCTAGGTTCGTTTATTTTTTTATGAATTTATGGAATTCTATTAGCAACGGCCTCAATGAATATGAATAGAAAGCCCCAAGTTAAAACATCAGTATTAGCAATATTTATGGGCCCATTTATTGGTAATATATTGAGAAGGAGAACATATGGCCTGTATATCGATAATATTTTACTCATATTTCATTCATTCGACCATATATTACTTATTGTTATGAGAGAGGACTGGTAGATAATAAATAAATGGAGGATTTTCGCGGCGGGTACTCTTTCAGCTGAGCTACCGATACCACGGAGAGAAATAGTTTTTGAAAAATTACTATACTGTGTAACTAACAGGATTCATTTCAAATTTAATTTACAGTTAAAGCCCAGGAAAAGGGGAAATAAAATAACCTTCTTTTGTGCAAGGCAGGGTTACCAGATGTCGATCTTCTATCATTTTTTTACTAATAAGTGAGACAAAATGTCGCCATCCGGCAATCATGATGGAAGGAAAAAATATATTTATCGGGGCAAACAGATTACCTTAACAAGAAATTGATTTATTGCCTTTAAGTAAATGAAGTTCATACAGTGATACAGAAAATTACTCATCGCACCCCAATACTGTGTCCTTCATTAACATCGAGCCACACAGTATTGGGAGCACGAAGCGTATGCCTCTGTTTACTATAGAAGGAAGATGAATAAAGATTACATTATTGAGAATGAGAACGGAGAATAAGAACATATTTACATTTGTCCGATCAAGCAAATTCAAGTTTTGTAGGCACTCAGCTATAAAGAAGTATAGTAAATCCTATACTTGTAAAAAAAATTGCTAGGAAGTCTAGTAATTTTTGGGGTTTTCACAGTCTGTTATCGTTTTACGAAATATTATAGTAATTCATACAAAATTTTTTATAGTTTGAAAAAAAATTAATAATCTCACCTGCCAAACTGGAGCGGTAGTAGCGAACTTATGTTCCTGATCTGTTTGAGCTCGTGCCTGCCAGGCCCACTGCCGTTTTTGTTTGGCTGCGTCGCAGAGCCGAGGGACGAGGTTCCCCGTGGTGGCGAAGACGACGTTGACGAGGATGGACCCGAGGTCCCCTTCGGGTGCGGACTCGGACTCGAGTTTTCCACTGTGATTTCGATGGCACCGGTAAGCATCTGGCTGCTTACTCCCGGATCGTAGCCCGAATCCTTGCGTATGGTGCTCGTCGAGCTGATTTGCGCCACGGCACCGAAACGACAACTAGAAGTCCAATAGATTGGCACTTATGGGATTGCATAGCAGTTTTTAAGACAAAATATGGGCTATTTTTTTCTTTATAAATACTTTAGAATTTTTTAATAAAATAACATTATTTCCTTGGTTCAAATTTCTCAATAAAATATGGCCAGAAATGTAGTAAATGGCCAAGGAAAAAAGCTAATTTTTCGATAGCGATGAAACGATTATTTCTGTCATATTGTTTACTTAATGGTAAGTCGTAAAAACTTAAAATCTTCGTATTAAATATTTTACAGTAACATAATAGTTTGCTCATATACAAATAAGAAATACTGGAGCAAAATTAGTTTGACGCACTCTTGAAGAATATATAACCGAAAAAAGTAATTTTTTGACTTACGAGGAGAGTTTCTGGCCTCCGTCTCACCGATTTGTTTAAAACTTCAGGGAAGGATTCTTTGGTTGTGTCAAAGTATTTTTACCAACGGGCCTTACATGTCTCGATATCTAAACTATTTAAATTAGAAAATGAAGTTTTTTTTATAAAAATGATGTTTCTTTTTGTGATTATACCGCCTTTGCAAATATTTTAGTTATACCGAAACGAGCAAAAATTATTACAAAAGTAGACAGAAAAAACTTTAATTAAAGCTTTTTCTGCTTTATTTTTATCAAAAACAGTTCATTTTCGAAATTAAATAACTTGGACATGGGGATATAAGGCGCATTGATAAAAACGTTGAACCACGGGACATTATTTTTAGGCTAAAGAACCCTCTAGCTTTTCTCTATAAATTTTCAGACAAAATGGTGACTAGAGGCTAAGAGGCCATGGACTCTTCTTGTTAATTCTGTCTTTCGCACTTTGGCCATAATATCTACTTAAACTAACTTGTTAGATTTTCCTTAAAAATGAAAAGCGGTGTACTTTTTTAAAATTGAATCAAGATTTTTCGCTATAAGAAATACGACAATATGACCGGAATGGTGAAAGAAGAATTCCATTTTTCGCCTATTTCTAGCCGAGTAAGAATCGGAACTATTGCACATAATTTGATACTATGTCGCAAAATCACTTTACTGATATATTGGAGATGTACTTATAGCGCTGCGAAAATTGCAAGGCTATTGGTTATTTTTGCCTTGGGTGCTATTAGATTCCTGATTCTAATAAAGAGGGGATTTGAACCCAGAATCATTGAGTTACTGGATTTGCCCGCTATCAATTGAGCTATTTCATTGTTTGTCATTGAATCTAATAAAGGTTACTACTTAAGATAAGCATGTTTTCCGAAGTAGATCATTTTGCCTCCATATAATTCAGTTATAGAATCTGGGGGCAATAGCCTTGCAATATTTTCAATTTACATGCAAATAAGGAATAATCTAATATAATTTTTATTCTATTAAGGGAATAACATGCAAAGTTATAAAAAAGTAAAGAAAGTTTTTTTCACTATTCATTAACACCCGTCTCAATACATAAATAAAGTCTATTAATACAGAAATAAATTATTGATTATACATGTATTACTTAAAACCTATAATAAGTCAATTTGAACATTTCAATCTAATCTATTAGCGGTTTTTTAATGAAACTTGTATAAAATAGTTTCAATTTCAATTATCTTAAAAAAATATGTCTTCTTTATACATCCCAATTCCTAATTATGAAATTCAAATTACGTAGTTTAGAAAATAATCTTAATGAAATTTATGTATTTATATAAAATTGTTTTGAGTAACGTTATATTCCTTCTATTTGTAAAATCAATAATTCACTTTTTTTAAAGTTCCAAGAATGAACTAATAGTAGGAGAATTTATTTATTAACGGGTAAAGACAATAAGGCCTAAGGTTAATCTTGAAGCTCTCTTTCCCCTTCAATGAAGTAGTCTACTATAAGTCTCAGCTGCGTCACAAGAATGAGAAAAAATACACCCAGCATCTTTTAATTCGTCCAGATTTCACGTAGCTTCTCCTCTTTTTTTATTTTCTCGTCAAGTCGAAATGGCCAACAGGAACAGCCGCCTTTTTCGTTTGTTGGCTGCACCGTGCGCGACCACTCTTGAAAAAGCTTTACGAGGAAAGTTTCGAAATTGCCCGTCTTTTAATTTCCGTCCCGTGGCGAAAAAGAATGAAGCACCCTGGAGGGGTGAGAAAGGGAGAGCTGCAAGGAAAGAGTCTTCCGCTCGCGTTTTACGAGATGTTTCCAGGTGAAGAAGGAGGATAACTAAGAGAAAGTGAAGAAAAGAGAATTAAGAGAACAGAGGAAAAAAGAGATAGAGAGAGAGTGTGTGTGTGGGTGTCTGTGTGTAAGAATAAAGAAAACAGAATTTTAAGCCCGATATCGTCGAAAAATAATCAAACGTCAAATATGAGGAGAAACAAATTGCACATTTATTATAGAAATATAGTATGATTTTCGAATTTTTTATACTTGAGGCTTGAATAAGTGAATTTCGTGAATATATTACTTTTTTAAAGTACTAGCAAAATCCAAACGCGCTTCGCGCGTACTATTTTGTTTTTGAGGTTGTGAATATAATTTGTCATTATGATTTCCTTTTAATTAGTTTAAATAATAGGATAATCAGATAATTTTTCGTAACAAAAAATTAATTTTTTCATTATGTTTTGATTTAATTATTTAGTTTGAAATAGTTAAGAATCAAAATTCAATTTAAAATATTCAAATTTAGCCGAAGTAGCGGATCTTCCCGCCTATTCGTTACAGACCAATCAAAATGAATCTTTAAATGCTTGACAACATCCGGCTATCATTCTTTTAAGAGTGGATTATATGTAGGAAAAGTTCTCTATTGTTATTCATATTTGTATATTCATGTTAATATCCATCATTGAATAATTACTTACAAAATTAATATTTTTATTATTTTTTGCCATTACTCTTACAAGAATTAAAATAATAATTATTCAAATTAAAAACAATTATCTAGGTTTAAGACTTTGTTAACTATATAATGATGCCACTATGTAAATATTTACATGTGCTTTGCTGACAAGCGCCATCGTGTACCTGCATCGCTGATTAATGAGGAAAACGGGAGTATATAAATAGCCGCGTTATAGCGACTTTAAAAACAAAAAATATATTATATATCAATTTAACAAAATTTAAATATTACTTATACGAATTTTTTTTTTAACAATTATGTATGTAAATGGACATTTCCACTAACGTCAGGAGTAAGACCACATCCAGCTGATCTCCATTTATCATTTAGTTTTCTCGATGTCATTCAAGTAATTTTGTGACATATACTTTATTTTATTAATAAATAGCGTAGTAAAATAGTTTATAAGAGATTTATATAAATCTTTACTTTAAAAAATACGCGATCGAAAATAGGACAGGAATTTTTGATCAAATATAGAAGTTACAATATTGTTTAAAAATATTGTTAATTTTATATTATTTTTCATATTTATGAAAATATAAAACATGGTTTTGTATTTCTAGTAAAGTTAAGTTACATTAATAAATGATATATTTTGTATATAGTGAATCTTAACCTGAAACCTTTTTAACTGGCCGCAAATTTCCAGTATCGAAAATGGGTTATTTTGTTATGTTTTTATATTTTAGTATTTATTTTGAAAAAGAATAACTTTAAAATATGCATGCTTATTTTCAAGAGAAAATATGACATAATTCTTCTTAAATGATCGAAGACTGGTGCAGTAACGGTACGTTAATATATTATATGTCAAATTTCTCGTTTCAATGGAAATTCTTATAAAAGTATGTAAATCATACTCAAAATTTTATGTAAAATGAAATTTATTCGTGCAAAATAAAAAAAATCAATATCACGTAATATTATATTTAACTATCCTCAAATTCGAGGTTTTATTTTTACAGTCAATTAACTGAAGAGTCTTCAACGAATCACACAGAGATAAAGGATTACTTATATTTAATGAATCTTGTATTTGAAGCAGAAAAATCTTACTGACTTAAATCAAAGGCACCATTCATTAACAGTTAAGAACTAAAAAAGGTGTATAAGTTTATTAAAAAAGTCATTAGAGGGGTAGCTGAGATTACAAAATAAAAACTAATAAATAGTTACGAAACACATGTACATACACTTGCGACAACAATTTATATTCTTTGCATATGTGATGAAAGAGGAAAATAGTTCAGACAGTGGCAGGGTCGAAATTACCTGAAAAGTGTATATGAGAAAATGCGCGAGCAAACCAGTTAAGACAGTTGATGCATCACGCGCCCTCGTAGTTATTACGCTGAATTACTCGTCAGGCAATAACTGTTAATGAATGTTCATTTGGTGCCGATTAAGGGAGCACCTTAATTAGCGAGTAATTGATGCTCGAAAATAACATTTTTACAATTCTTTCATTTGGAGTTTTAAAAGTTAAATTAACAAAAAGAGAAGGCGTGTGTGTGTGTGTGAGAGAAAGAGAGAGAGAATACATTCTTAATGTTCCTTGGCCATTTCCATATTGCATCATTGACGATTAGGTTTATTCAATTTAATAACTATTTCAAACATGGAGTCCAATATGTATAGTCCCTATGAAAAATTATTATTCATTTCTATCTGAATTAGTTCAATTCTAATTTTACCAGATACTGATTCTACTACTTTTTGAAAGGGAAGTCTTGGTAATTCCAAGAATAACTTTTATTCTTTAACAGATATTTATTAGCAAGTACCTGTAGTGCAGTACAACTCAACAGCAACACATAATGTAAACTTGATTGACATAGATTCGTTTCAAATATGTGGAAATCGTGCAATCTGATTGAGAAAAGTAGGGTTGTAACCTCTTTGGAGAATTGGAATGAAGTTCTTAACGATTCCCTGTAAAGGGTTTACATTGGGATATGTAGTAAGGGGATGGTCTCGACATCTGAACATTAAGAATCGACATTCAACATTATATGAATATAATTCTGTAGTTTCGAGGCATAACCACTTAAGTTCACTTTTTGAGTTTCGGAGAAAAACGGGTTTTAATGTTCAAACTTATTCGTAAGATAAAAATAAACAAGATAGGGCGCGATACTGTACTAGTCAATTTTCATACTCAAGACACATATTTACACGGACACACGGTGGTATGACCAGGTTATACATTGTCTGCATCGTGAAAACTCGAAAAAGTATGAAGTTAGGTCGTTATGCCGGGAACTTGGACTTATCTAAAATTGCATCATATTCTTTAATTTAATTATGAATCGGATGAATAAATTACAAAATTAGCAATAAATCAACGAATTCTTATTACTTAATCATAAGATTTCTATTTCCGTGAAATTTCTATTAAATTTACGATAATTTGGCATATTGCACATGTTAAACAGCGCCGAGGAGCGTGAAGTCCAAAGGCATGCGTAACGCGCAGACGCAAGCAAATGACAAGGCATCTTCATAACTTCACTAGCGAAATCCATGCGCGCTGCACGCGCTCTATGTTTTTTTTTATTAAACATGCTAAGAATAACTTATTCCTCATGACCCGGAAATCTTTTTCTTTTAATTTTCATGCATCTTTAATAATTAATATAATACTAAAGTACATTTACTCTTCACAAATACTAAATATTGAAGTTCGAAACTATAAACTATTAGCATTTTTGTTTGTCATGAAGTATCAAATAAAGAATAAAATTTGAACATAATTATGACATAATTTATTCTAATATTACCGTAATTAATTCTTGTAAAATTGCTTATTGTTTTGAATACTTTAGAGCAATATTGTAATTACTGCTGACAGTTTTAAATGAAAAAGACCCATTTATGATGCATTGCATCACCTTAAGAGGGGGGGGGGGGGGGCAGGAACATTTCGAACACCCTGTATATTTACTAATTAAAAGGGACCGCTTAGTACACTTGACGGATAAAACATCTAATGGAACTATTAAAATTTTTACTACATATGATTGAAGTTCCGACCAGGTTAGATTAGCTAAATGATTAGTTGAACATAATTGCTATTCAGAAAAGCAACCTCATCTTGCCTATATTACATGGAATAGTAAAATTTCTAATCGTTCCATCAGATGTTTTGTCCATTGAGCGTACATACTAGAAAACGTAAAAAATAATAATTTATTAAGTAGTAGTGTTCCCATACCGAAGTATAGTATGCAGTTTTAATTAAAATATTATAAATTAAAAAGATGATTTCATGAGAAAATATTTTGTCGAAATAAGGGCGTAATGCGATGTATTCTGAATTCACAATACATTTCTAAGGTTTACCTGTAAATAGTTGGATCTTATTTTGCAAAGAAAAGTTATTTTTTAATTTAGAATGGTGAGTTTATGAGGGAATACGTAAGTATCTAAATAATTGAGTTATATTTGATCAACACTTACGCAGCTTCCTCGACGACCGTGGCAAGAAAGAATTCCGTGCTCTTGTCATTAGAGATGACGACGACCGGATCGAGGGGCGTCTCATCTTCGTCTTCGTTGCTGCCTGATGCCGTGTTTGTCGGTTCCTCGATACCGGGCGCAACAAGGGCTGCAGCACCTAACGCCGTCTCCGCGAACCTTGCCACAGAATATCCACTACGTGTGACCTTAGTTAAATGTTGCTCTAAAAAGCCTCTACTGTTTACTGCATACGCTAAGAGTTATCACTACGAGCTTTCAAAGTACTGTTGCTATTAGCTAGTGTCCAATCTTGTTTTTTTTTTACCAACAATCTTTTACTATAAATTCCACTCATACAGTGATATTTTTAGTTATGACGTGTAATTAAGATCAAGGTATTCTATTAGATTTGTAACAATTCGCGTCGAAAGTTCAAGATAGTTTTTGAATGTATTGTTAATTTAAATTTTAATTATTACTCTATGTCACATCGTTGAAATAATTTATTAAAAATAATTTTATAATATAGCTATAAATGATTTCATTGAACCGCTTTAACGATATAGATTTTCTATGTACAATCATTTCATATGGAAGTGGTTTAAAGAAATTGGGTTATATACTATTTTATATACATATCTTTATTTCGAAAATAAATTTATTTACTATGATGTTAAAACATAACGGACTACTGCAGTTTACAATGTTATTGGAGAAAGAAAGGTAAGGGCAGTATAATAGAGGGCAGTATCAGCCGTTTACAAACGAAATATTTAGTTGTCACAAACAAGATTAGAATTATTTAATATAAAAAATCAAATACTTAGTTAAAGTTAGCTTTAGGAAAGTTATAAGTTTAAATATACATGCCCTAACTCTTATGCCGAAAATTTACTTTCTTAAATAACTAATGTCTAATGTACATGTTGATAGAAAGAAAATCTCTAGAATATCATTTAATATAAATGTTCTAATATTAAGCATGCAAGGAAAAGATTTGCACCATTGTATCATGAATTTACTATGTAGCCTGATTCATTACAAGCAAGGAAGAAAAAAAAATTTGTGAAAAATTATAAAGCCATACAGCAAATAAAAAGTAATTTATTTTAAAGTCTGTGTACTATTCTAAACTGAATTTTATTTACTAATAAGTTTCTTAATAAAAGTAGAAGCTAAGCAAAATTTATTGTTAACTATTTTCAAGCAGTAATATTATTAAGATAGTACTGTCACTACAGAATTACCATTGAGATTTCGACGAGACTTATATATTTTAGTCTAAAAGTGACTAAAAAAAATTGGGTGAGGCCAGGTGATGTAAGAAAAAAGATATTAGCATTTTCATTTTTATTCGTTTAATACGGGCTTTTATGAGGAATCGCTCTTTTTGTAGTTTCTTGTTGAGAATTTTTGTAGTAAGAGATAAATATTTGAAGAATATTTATCATTCTCGAAAACTATGGCTAGTGAGATATACATACAAAAAAAAATTAATTGGAAGCCAAAAAGTTACATTTAACTTAAAAAAATAAGTCAAATCAACTTCTGCATGGACCTTTTTATTAATTATTAGGACGAATAGAATTATTTAATGTCAATGCATAATCATTATTTGGCATATGATCATCTATGCAACTAATTCTTTAACAAAGTATATCTCGTGAATAAACTAAGAAATAAAAAGTGCTCTCATTTTGACCAAGCAAGTAGTGACAGTATTACCTTAACATGCTTATGTTCAAATGAAAAATGAGAAATCCTAAAAAATAATGGAGTAAATAGTTTTTCATTTAAAATATCTTTTATTTTAAAGATATTACAATGGTAATATTTTATTGAAAAGATAAAATAGTTTAACTATTTTTATTTGCAAATACAAATTTTCCTATAACAATTTTTAAAAAGTAATTTTTTAATATATGACCTAACTTTTACACGTATGCACTCATACACACATACACATACCGAAGTAGCTACGACGAAAACCCACGCCCGCATCTTTGGCCGCCTTCATTTTCCTATTTACACCGTGGCAAAGTCGACCCGAAACCATGCTTGATATTTCACGGGCATCAGTAAACGATAAGTTTCCGGCTTTTCTGTATACTTTTCGATGAATGCGCCTCTGCAGATAAATAGTACATCTAGGATTTAACTGTAGTGGAGTAACTGATGTTTCAGAGTTTTGTTGCGTCAATATAATACTATATATAATAACGTCTATATATTTTTTTAATGTGCTATTATATGGAACAAAATCGCGTTTTTGTATTTCTCACTTCGTACAAAATGAATATCATACAGATAAATCATGGTGATAAGAATGTAATTTAAAAAGTGTAGATTATATATATATATATATATATATATATATATATATATAATGTATTGTAAAAGTTATATTGGTTTCATTCGAGCATTTGTATTAATTTATAAGTTATTATAAGAAAACTATTGACTGACGCGTCGCAAATACTCTATTACAATACGATCTTGCATAGATGAAACAAAACTTTCGATATGTTGCTGTTGCAAAAATACTCCAACACCGCGTAGTCAATTTACAAAGAAAATATACTTAAAATGTTCCCAACAGAAAATATGGTAACGTCGAAAGCTTAAATAAACAATAAAAATAAATATTTCTCTCTGACTTGGATGAAACGTGTCCAGAAATTGTTTCCTTCAAAATGCCCCCGGATCCAAGCGGGCTTTCCAAATTTCCATTTTTCAACGGACCACGCGGCGAGAAATCCCCCGTACACTCACGCACGCAACCAAATTCGTGGTCGAACTGCAGCACTGCACCCGTTAGCGTAAAACTCGTCTAATCCCGATTTATTGGTCTGCCCCTTCGTTTACGTGCACGCGATATCTATCTATATATATATATGTATGTTTGCTCGCGGGCGGCGAGCAACAGCACTCTCTGGGTCATAAATAAGTGCGCTGGTCAGGTGAGTGGACACGCGCGCGCACCTCTACTCAACTCTGGACATTAATCGAGAAATTATCATCAAGTTTCCGGCCGATGAAAGGAACGCGCATGCACGCTCATCTTTCAACGGAGTGCTTCGTTCGCTTTTAGGTCGAGATAACATTGTTCGCCAAATATTTATTACTTATTACCATGGAAATTGCTCCTCGATTCTGTTGAGAAATACATACATAACAAAATAGAATATTATTACATTTTTTGATCATCCATTTTGTAGAAATACATTTGACTGAAAGTTGTAATTGTAATTATCGCGAATTAATATCGGCTTTGCAATACGTCTTCTTCGTGTTTCAAGTCGGCTTATAATGAAAATTTAATCATATATTTTCGTTTATGAATATATAACTAATTATGATTAATCAAAAATAATTCATTAATATAAATAAGTACTATTAAACGTTCTTTTATCAATATTTTTTTAATCAGTTACTAATTAGATCAAGTATTGAAAATTTTTTATAGGAGAGAGTTGCTTACTCCCGGCTAGCGCACAGAATCGATTGGCCACCACCCACCACGCGTTTCTCGCATCTGACAACGGATGGCGACGATGATTATCAACGAAATAATACCTTGTTATTGAACATATTTGATATCCGTTGTTGTGGATTTCCTTGTCAAAAAACTAGAGTAAAAAAAAAAGAATCAAACTTTGTCAAGATTTATTTTTATTCTTTGCCATATCTAGAAGAATTAATATTTTTTTATATTGGCCACCCTAATCTCAATATTAGAAATTTATTTAATATATTGAAATGTGTTAGGTACTTTATATACACTTGAAACTAATAATATTAGGTGACGTTATAACACAACATTCCTTAAAAAGGGGGTCAGTACTGGTAAATCTTTTTAAGATTCTCGAAAAACTATTCTATTTGGTTTTTCGGTTACTTTTTATAATTAAATATCTTTTCCTTTTTCTAAGTTTTAATTTTTACCCATTTATAAGATCAAAAGTTATGAAGCCGAAAATGCTATGGAAGCTGGTATTGTGCAACTCTCTCATATATGATAATTTGGTAAGTTTTCCGCGCTTTGAAGTGTAAGACAAATAATTCATTTCTAATTTATTAATAATAAGAATAATTCAAAATATCTATATTTTTTGTAATACAAGTTAATAAGTATATTCATTCTTTTGACTAAGAGATTTATTTAGCACCATTATTTTTTCTGCATGCTAGTATAAGAAATAAGAAAAGGGAAATTGCAAATGTAATAAGAGCTAAAAGATTTTTATCTACTTTGTTCTTTTTTCCCGCATGCACATGCTTATTCTTCGTTTTAAATATAAGATCAAAAGGCAAAGATAGGCATTGCCATACGGGTAAATGCAGGTTTAACTATATTTGCAGCCGCGTATTACTTACCTTCTCGTGTTGGCTATGTTTTCGATTATACAACCAGATTTGATATCGCCCATATTCGACTTTCGATTGTCTCGTTTCTTTTTCTCTCTATCACGAAGTGCCTACAAAAAATTGTGAATTGTTTGTGCATATATCGGATTATTGTATAACTGATAATTTAAATTATTTATTTAATAAATAATTATTTCTATAATTAAGTCAGTTGGAAATAAAACAATATTAGCATTGGTATAATAAATATACTGGAATAAAAGACAGAATATCGAATACATACGCTAAATATCTTGTAGTAAAGAAAGACCATCGTGAGGCAGGGTATGTAAAAACTGCTTAGGCTCGAGTAGATGATGAAGTCCGTGTGGTAGAAGAGGCAAAGATGAGGTTCGCGGTTTGGGGTGTTGTTCAGGCCGAGCATGATCGGACTGCCGATCGCTGCGGATACCGCCCACACGAGCATTATCGTCAGCCAGATTCTTTTGTTGTTCTTATGCTTCGAGTATTCAATCGGCCGGGTCACTGCGAAGTATCTGCAATTCAGATGTGATAGGTTCACTTAGAGTTGCTTGTCTTGTTTCGTTTGTGAGCTGTGTACTATTTAAGATTAAAATTGATTCATTGGTTTCTACTAGATATACCTTGGTGTTCATGAGAGGGAAGGTTTTACGTTATTCAGTGTGAATTAACATTCATTTATACGAGATTGAATTTCCATACTATTGAATAACATAAACCAATAATTTTCTAACATAATGTATACTACTGTCGTACAAATGAAAAAAGGCGCAATCATAAAAGGTAGTTATTGTTTTTTTTTCATTTGTACGGCAGACTACTCCTCAGTGCACTTAGGTTTTTCCCATTTTTTCACAAAGTTTGTGGAAAATATGAATTTCCCTATTTCTCACAAAGATTTGTGTAAATGATTAACACGAACATTGTGTCAAAATGTTACAGAAGAATTTGTGTAAAATCGCCGTTTTACACAACAATTTGTTTGAAATCGCAATTTTACACACAAATTTTTCACAAGAAGTGTAATTGGAAATTTTACACGAAGTTTCTGAAACTTGAAAATTTTATACAAGAAATTTTGCACAAAGTTTAAATTACACATGATATATATTTTATAGAAAATTTTTAAGAGTATACTTTATTATTATCTCTGTAAACTTAGCTAATATATATAAAGAGTTTTTGGAAGAGGAAACACAGCTGTAGCTTTCAGAAAGTTCTTTTTATAGTACTGTATTACTTAGAAACTCTGTACCCCTCGAACTTAAAAGACCGCTGCCAAGTAATTGGTATTTGGCTTCTTCGGAATTATCTTTTTTCTCCATTGTCTTGCGATCGAATGATCCATCCATTTGAGGGTTATTTTGTTCTGTTTGTCATGATATTATTTCTGTATCTTACTAGAGTGAAAAGTTTTTGATTTATTCAAAATTTTCTAGGGAAGAAGAGTTTATATATCTATTGGTATATCTATTGGAAGAGTTTTTCATTCAAAATGAGTGAAATTCCTCTAAAACCAAACCTACTAAATTATAAATATCATGATAATTAGTTATTGAATCTTGATAAAATTTTACATGTATATTTCATATATATCATAATGTATCCACTATATAAATTTCAAGTTCATATTTACGAATTTATTGTACGAATTTATTGTACGAATTTATACGTATGAATCACAAGACCGTTTTGGTTTTTTTCGTCGTTTTCACGATCGAGCTAGAGGAAACTTTGTAGAATTTAGAATTGTACATGTACATACCTATGTAAATTATAAGACCGAATTAGTAGAAAATCGAATATTTTGCAAATGCAAGGTTCAACTTTTAATTTAGTGCATAGACATTTTTTCTGCAAAAGCGTGAAACGATTAAACTAGTCAATTTTCTTAGCTATTAAGATAATTTCCTGTCTTTTATTTATAAGGGGTGAATTTCCATTATGATAAAAAATTGTGTATTTTATATTATTCTATTGATAAAGTGTTGCGATTCCTTCGTTTGCCAAATAGTATTTAGAACCGTTATCCTCATTCATTTTAAAACGGTCATAATAAATCACCTCAAGTGATGGCGCGATTCAAAGAGACGACGATTAAATAAAAAAAGCCAAGTTGCAGGTGCAGCTGCACAAGATTGAAGTGTAGCAGCTCGGATAGTTTCATCGATTCGAGAAGCAAGAAAACCAACGAGAGATAAAAAAGTCACCGATAGATAAAAAATTCCCGTCAACGGAAGAATTATATATATATATATATATGACCTAGGAGGAACGCGGAAGGCGCAATTAGGTGCTCGTTACCTCTGGAGTTAATGGAAGCACGGGAAAAGCGCGTGTAATAACGTCGTCGACGTCGACGCTCCTCCTTCGTTCCCCCGGCGCATCGACTACACGGTCCTGTTGTTGCGCGCTGTTCGAGTATGTTCACTGTGTGAATTATGTATCGTCGCCGTAATACAGCAGAATCGCATTAGCTCGCGAATACGACAGCGGCGTTACACGATATTTGAAAAGTTTCGAATTCCTTTGAATATCATTACTGTCCGTTGTTGGTTGGTCCTATATGCACAAAAATTAATCGTTATTGAACTTCCATTTCCCAGTAAAGTTAATTAAAAAGTTGGATCCTCTATGAAATTTTAGTATTTACTTCTTATTTTAAATATTTTATTACGTATCGCATTTTTTTAAATATAATCGTAACATGCGATTGGGCTATTTATGAAGCAGAAATCTAATAATTATCCTAAATTAATGCGAGATCGCTTAGGTGACCATTTCATTATTAAAACTAGGGTATATGTACCAATAGATAACCAGCTAAGGTGGCAGTGACAGTTTATAATACATTTCATTCATATAATCGTATACCTATAGATTCAAAGTTTCTTTTATATTTAATAAGTATATTTATATAATAATTCATTAAAAACAAGTGTTTAAAGATCGACTTTTGTAATACAATTTATGCAATCAATAAAAATGGGAAGGGCGTGTGTGTTTCAAAAAATAACTAACCGAAATCGCTTAACCCATAATACGAATTTCCATGCCCCAATAAATATTTAGAAATTTCATAGCTCGTTAAAGATCCTGATGCTATATTTCTTCCTTAGGGAGAATCTTTCCATAAGGAGCGTATTTAATGGGTGATTCTTAGGCCCCCAATATTCTTAGCCCACTATATTAATATTATTGCTTGCAGAGTAATCTAAAGTCTAAATTAAATATGAACTAATCAATGTATCGGTAACAAAAAAAAATATATAAAATTAGCTTATAACGATGAATTAAGAAATTTTATGAAATTTAAAAAGCTTTATTATGTCACGCATTTGCTTAAATTTTCGTAATTAATACTAAATAACTTTGCCAAGCCTTCGGTGACCCATATATTTTTTTTCGGGTGGTTTCTAGAATATATAATGTATATTTTCTTACTGGCTAAAATAGGCTAGAAGAATAAAAACTATGCTAGCATACAAAATAAAATCGCGTTATCCCATAAGGCTATGTAGCAATGTAATCTCAAAACCCGATTTTTATTAATGTCGTACTTAATGTTTTCTAGGTTAAGCTACATTGAAGTTGCGCGCACAGATTGTAATAATCATTATTTATCACGTATTCCTATTTTATTTAAAACTATTGGTTTTGATTTTGCGAAAGACCAGCTTCTTAATCAAAATTGTTTTGTGTACTATTTAATAACGTATCGACTATTCAAAAATGTACTGTTCAACAATAAAAAGTAGAAGAAAGTACATGACCTGATAAACCTGCAAAACGGAACCCCCATGTGTATTGGGTGAACGGCGCACCCAAAAAAGATGCACAAAAAAACCAGTTGACCGACCACGGAAAGACGCCACGATGGAACCAATTATAAAAGATGCTTCAACCATTTTTAAAGTAAATTGGGCAAAATAAAAACTTTTTTTCTTATATTTTTTTAAAAACGCTTCGTTTCCAAGCTACGAGCGTTTTCGAGCTATGCGCGATTTAAAGTAAAACCGTACAGAGAAAAAGTTTTAAATCGTAGTTTGGAAACCAAGCGTTTTTCAGTAAATAATAAGTCTAAAAAGGTGTATTTTGCATAATTTACATAATATAAGTTTTTTGTTAATGACAAATTACTGACCATCGGGACGAAAAAATTTCATTAGAGTTTTTTGTTCGCAATAACATGACACAAATCGATCCCACTTGGTTTCAGCCCGTCGTCTTTCCCGGGTCGGTCAACTCGTTTTTTTGTGTATCTTTTTGAGGGTGCGCCGCTCACTAATATATAGTCCTATAATAGTTGACTAGGACATACAAGAAATGATTTGATTCATCAAAATGTTTTGGGTAACAGACTGAAAACAAAACAAGATAAAACATAACAATGTTAATTATTTAATTCTGTATGAAAAATTATGTTTACGCATCAGTTTATATGAAAATAAAGTAATTAAAATTTTAAAAAATGGTTACTTATTGGGTAATGCGATACTTTTCAACAGTCCGTGTTGCATATATAACTTTATTCACAGCTCAACTGTGGCCACGTTGTTGACTTGGAAAAGTGGGACTACATGAGACAGCGTTTTTAAATATGCCCGGAGTTGGCGGCAGCGCGAGTGCAAGTAATTTAATTATTTTCAGATAATTTATATAACAATTATATAAATTAAATATCATATATAAAATCTTAAAAAATTAACAAATAAAGAGAAACTGTATTTATGTCTCATAATTTTATTAGTTTTATTCAATAAATCAAAAAAATTTACAGGCAATAATGACCGTTATTCCCACTAAACAGGAAGTAATGGCGATTCTTTCCGAAATAATGGCCATTATAGGGTACCGAGTGCCATTAAGAAGGTACCGATATAAAAATTGGAAAATTATTCTCAAAACCTGCAAAGTTATATGCAATTTGTAGATTTTTCACTGAATTTTATAAACAATTGCATATAACTTGACAGGTTTTGAAAATTTCCAATTTTAATATGGGCACCTTGCCCTGAGATTGAACAAGGAAGAAAATGAGACCTTCCAAATTGAAATTAAATGGAAAACAAAATAGTACATTTCGACACGAGTGCAGAAGCTGATTATTTAGCTCATGTGACGTTTTTCGCACGAGCGAAGCGAGTGAGAAAAGTCATATGACCTAAAAATCTTCTTACACACCAGTTTCGAACCGTATTTTATACCACGAGAGCCGAATAATCATATTAAAGTTATGATTTTGAGGTTAGAGTGGTATAAAAGCTTATAAATACTTATTGAAGTTTTTTTTAGTGGAAAAAATCTATTTTTGCAACATTAGAAATTTTTTAACAAAAATTTTTTCCGTTTTGTTAAGAACCTTTTTTCCTGTCAGTTCTTAGATTGAAATGTGTCAATGAATCTTTGTAAAAAATGTTCATAGCTTTAGGTTTACTAGCCTGCATGAGTCACCTTAACTTCTTTTATTTTGATTTTCGCGTAATATTAACCTTAGCAATAATATTTCAGAATATTAAATTTTGGCTTACTCCCTGGCTACATAGATTCTCGAGTCTGTCAAAGTTCTAATATAAGACCTGAGCGATGACTCCGACAGAAATAATTTTCTTGTAAATTTATTTTAATAAATCCATGAAATAAAAAATGCTCCATAAATAAATAGATAGTTAAAGATTACGATTAAAAATTTGTTGTGATTTATAGTCAAAACTATGGCCAATAAAAATGAATATAGTCATAAATAGTTATATATACCGGTATATGGTTACTCATTGGTACATTTACCTTATTGTTAAAAACAAATTACACAACCATAAAGATATCCCTTAATTTTCTCTCGCAAAATGGAAAATTCTCAGAACTAGCTTTGTGTCTCTGCTTTTTTGCGCAAAAAGTTTAGCTTCGTCTGTGTCTCACTTCCCTATTTATCGCGTGCTGGCTCTGGTCTCTTTTTATGGAAAGGCAGGTGGCCTGCGGCGCGAACATTGAGCGTCTTTTTGTCTGGACTCCCGTATCATTTCGATGTTAAAGGGAAAAAGTAAGTTTTCATTGTGGCAATGTACACGTGCAGGTTGTCGCAAAAATTCAGAATACCGCGAGTCGCACAAGGACGGCTGGATAAAAAAATGTACATTTTAAACATCTTATTATGATTGTTACGCGCGTGAATTATTGATCCAATATTGTCTGTGTTCATCGTCTCTTTGCTTTCACCGGATACTTGATAAATTATTCATGAACTGTCGCGGGCACTGCTTGAAATAATGTTCAACCTGTATTGGAAAATTTGGTTTTTATTAAGCAAGAGCTGAAAGATGCTGCGGCGCGTCTATTTGATACCGTTGAATATAATTATTTTATTAATTCTTAATTTTAGCTAACTTTTTAAATAGCTTTTCCTTTCTGAGAAAAATACGCATTTTATCACTACTTAAAATATTATTAATTATATCATTAATTCTTTATGATGGTTCATAAAGATAATTAATTTTGAACATTGACAATTTCAAATGGAAAAACCTTTGCTGTAGAATGTTGAGAAAACTGGCATGAACTCGATTAATAAAAAATAACGCACATGATTATAAATTTTGTAGCTTCTATAAATATTATTCCAGAAATATTAAGGATATTATATTTATAAATTATAAACTTTGTTAAATAATATTTAATTTTGGTTATTTTACTAATTTACCGCCACACAAGGGAGCTTCTATTTTTGTTCAATATAATGTAAATTATCCGAGAAAAATACTTAACCTTATATTCTTTTGATTCAAAAGGGCGATCATGAGCGGGGTATTCTTTTGCTTTCTCATAGAGAAAGCTTTGTAACAGTGAAATTTTTCGAAATTTTTCGACCCCGAGATTTTGATGATTTTCCATATTTCTGAGCTCCCTGAGTCGAAATATGCGTTTTCTAGAAAATGTCTGTGTGTATGCGTGTGCGTGCGCGCGCGTGTGTGAGTATGTGTGTAATAAATTTGTCCGTAGCATAAGGTAAAGGTCCGAATTATGAAACACTTCAAAAAGTAGTCCCTATTATGAAACGGTGTAATACAAATTAAGATAAAAGTAATTCGGAAACGTTAAAATGGATAAAAAAATATATTTAGATTCATGCGTTATTTGTTTTTATATATAAATTACTAAATATATGATTGTTCATGTATAGAATGTGAAAAGAATGATTAGTCTTAAGGGTTCACACCACTTTACACGCAATTTAAGCTATATTTATGATTTCTTTTTATAGTTCCTATAATAGATATCGATATGAATCCTTTTGGGTTTAAGAAAAACACTCTTAACTGTTTCCCAACTCTTGTAAATGGACTGCCATTTGAACCGAAACTGTTGTTTTTTTCTGTTTGCTGTTTTAGTAATTTTTCAGTGTTTAATCAATTTTTGAACATATATTACAATATAGGTTGTGTATCAAAGATTCAAATTGTATACAAATTCCTTGATTTTTTTTACTAATTTCTATTAAATAAATAACTGTTTCACAATAGGTACACAACATCACTGTAGGTCCCTATTAGGAAACAGTATTCAAAAGCCTTTATTAAGTAATTAACAACTTATTTTAAGCCAGTGCTGTATACAAACTACTTTAAATGTTGTTTTTTATTTATATTTAAGTTATTTATACTTTTAACTTCACTAAAAATACTAATTATAAATATGAAAACTTAACCTACAAATCGAGTCTTAACCTATGATACGGTACGTCTGAGCTACTAATGTGAATTTCATGTCGATATAAGTAATAGATATCAATTATTTGGCTTATAAATAAATGTAAACAGTTTGCCGATCGAATGATACTTAATGTATTTGATAGCTTTAAGATACTCAATTGATGAGTTTAAAAAAAGTTACCGAAAATCGTTTCATAATCGGGCTCTTTACCTTAACTCGAAACTGGCCAGAGATATTAAGTTTATCTTTCGCAGGTACATGAAGTTTATTTTGAAGTTGTGCAAGTTCAATTATATAGTTGATCGCAAAAAATTAAGAACAATATGGAAAAATCAAAATAATTTTTCTCGTTGATTTTATTAGATATAAGGATCTTTTGCAAAAAATTGCAACAATTTAATTAGTTTATTTTGGTGAGTACCGTCATTCTTGAAATTTAAAATATGCATAAACTTCCTGTAATTTTAATTTTTTATAAGTTACTCATAAAATATCTACTCACTTTCACATCAGTAATAGGTATTTTATGAGGCACTCAAACAAAAATTGAAATTACAGGAAGTTTATGAATATTAATTTTAAATTTCAAGAATGACGGTACTCACCAAAATAAACTAATTGAATAGTAGCCATTTTTTTTTAAATGACCCATTTATCATAACGTGACGAGATTATGTACTAAATCTGCATTACCTGCTCTCTCGTGTAATGGAAGTCGTGGAGAGACCTAGAGTAGTACACATGCAAAAAATAAATATAAATAATCCACGCTTACATGTCGATACCATTTATAATAATGGACCCTGGGGGTATTGAAACTATAAATTTCCACAGTATTTAAAAACATTTAACAAAATTTGAAAATCTCTTCAAACTGCCCAATATAACGCTGGCACTTTGAGGAGCTCCTCAAACTGCCCAATTGCAGTGTGTGTGTGTGTGTGTGTGTGTGTGTGTGTGTGTGTGTGTATATAATGTTTTATATACCATATATTAGGTTTATGTTAGTAAAAAATAGTGAATTAAATTAACGTTAACCTCCATTAAAAAAAATATTTTAGGAAATTCAAAGAAAAATATGTCTATAATTAAAAAAATTCAATGGACATGATTACTTAAGATTCATAACATTTACAGTTCTTTGTTGCAGTTCAGCTATAGTACTTTTCTAGTTGATACATAAAGTCTAGTATATACACGCACTCTTCCACACATACACATAAACATACATCATTTTTAAAATACTGAAGCACTGCCCTTCTCTTCGTCAAATAACTTCACATAACCACAATTATTCACTTATTGGCAAATATTTTTCATTTCTTATTTAGTTTATACTTCAAATTGTTTAAAATTTGTTTGTAGTTCGCGTGAATGAAATTGAACCGTACCTTTTTTCAAAGATGTGTATGTTATTTTCGTAAAAAGTTCAATTTCTAGGCACAAACGCTAAGTACTCGTCAGAGCCTTATAAATCGCCATTGTAAAAAATGTTACAACTCAAATAAATTATTATTGTATAATTATTAGGTTTCCAACTAAAATAAGTACATTTTGGCCGCTTTCCACTATGCATGGGTGGATGTATGTATGTAAAATCAAGTTCCCCGATTATCTCAGCGAGATTTGCATGAATTATATAATTACGATATATTGTAATTGATACCAGATTAATATTATATACTCAGTTTAATCTAAATTTCTGATGGTTCTATATTGATCCCATTCTATTACTAAACCGAAAAATGTTGGGTCAATACAAAATTTGAAAAAATCGATTTTCAAGCATAAATATAAAAATTTCGATTTATTTTTTAAATTCTAGTTGACGAAACTGCTAAACCAAATTTAAAAATATTGTTTTATACACACTATTGTTTGCTATACCAATATTTTTGAATACAAAAGCGAAAAATCACTAAAAAGATTCAATACAAATGCGAAAAATCATTAAAAAGATTCAATACAAAAGCGAAAAATCACTAAAAAGATTCAATACAAAAGTGTTAAATATGAAAAACACCGATGTAATTAAAATAAAACTTTTTTTTACTGGACATATGTTTTTATAATCAATTTCTGACGAGCTAGGCCTATAAAATAGTATTTTATCCATTACTCGGCAGGACATGACATGACTTAGAAGTATTATTGAATACAAACCATACGAATCTAGTTTTGATTAATCGAATACTTTTTATACAATTAATTCCTATCACGCTGGTCCCATGAATCAGTTCAAAACACATAAATCGACAAAAATAGTTGATTGACATAATTTGAATTAACACAATAGTTTACTAATGACAAAAGTTATCGATATAATTATAGCAAAATTTGTATTCCTATCTCAACATAAATGGCCACTTCTTTCCTTGAAAAGCGGGACCAAAGTTAGACTTGTTTCCCTCTATTAACTATTTTCACTTTTTTCCTGCATTTGTTGTTGAAAAGTTCGTATTTCCTGTACGATATACCCCCGCAAAAAAATGAAGACTGGCCAATATCTTGCTCGGAAAGTGGGCAATATATGGGATATATCACTTCCCATATATGGCCAATATATCTCCATATTTTTCTCCGGTCCCGTTTCCCATACATTCCCATACATGGGATGATGTATGGCCCATGTATGGGACGAACCAATTCTATTGGGCATGTAATTTAACTGTAAAATTGAAAAAAAAAACAAAAAAAAATCTTTCAGTGGATTCGAATCCCGAACCTTTGAATTACTAGACTTACTCGCTACCGACTGAGCTATTTAGTAATGTTTATATCAAAGGTTAAAATCAAGATGTTAATACTTGAAGGACATGATCAGTCGTTTCAGATTACAGCAAATAACATCCTATTTAACCTTTGGTATAAATATTACTAAATAGCTCAGTCGGTAGCGAGTAAGTCTAGTAATTCAAAGGTTTGAGATTCGAATCCACTGAAAGATTTTTTTTTTGTTTTTTTTTTTTCAATTTTACAGTTAAAGTACATGCCCAATAGAATTGGTTCGTCCAATACATGGGCCATACATCATCCCATGTATGGGACTGTATGGGAAACGAGAACGGAGAGAAATATGAAGATATATTGGCCATGTATGGGAAGTGATATATCCCATATATTGCCCACTTTCCGAGCAAGATATTGGCCAGTCTTCATTT
>JAPYZP010000143.1:0-34597 GCA_030522985.1 Torymus sinensis | reverse complement strand
GCAAAATTGCAAATTCAAGTTGCAGATGTTTCTCAAGAAATTACTCACAAGTCAACAGCAATTTAAGCGGTTGACTCTAATGGTTGCGTCATGAAATTATTCAACCTATATCGGATTTCATTATCAAATCACCTCACATCAGAATAATATTGCCGCTCACTCAAGAAACAATCACAACCGGATAATTTCTCAAAAATTCATCACTATTGGATCCCATATGCAAATCTCATCTGTGGTTATTATTTCAAATCCTCCTACAACAGCTGTGGCTACTCAAATCTTATGGGACAATAAGGTTCAACTCAATTGCAAAGAATGGCTGCAAATACGAAAAGATCTCACTCGATTGGATTTGGTTTCGGAAACTTGTGGCTTTTCGAATATTTCGCAACAGGCAATAGCTACGGCACCCCATGGTAAAACCACATTTCATCAAGAAGGAAGGTAACACTCAACCCATATTCCATATCAAGATTGAAATTCGGAGCGGTAATTTTATTCACAAGGCATAATCTCACATGCCTCATGATGGAAGGAATCTTAATCTCACATGCCTCATGATGGAAGGAATCTGTTGGAACCAGGATTACTCTCAGTCAACGGATGATTCTAACAACCAAAGGAAAATTATCATCATGGCCATTTCAAGTTGACTCACAAAAAAGGCATTCTCAACTGAACGTTTTTATTAGATGATAAAATCTCGCATTTTACTAAAAGGTTATTGTAAAATGATGTGTAGGATATCTCAAGTAAATTCTGATAAGGGTGTGAAGTTGTATGCTCGCGGTACAAACATGATTTTTTTTGTCATAGTCATTCTTCTTTCTCTCTTATACTTTTTTTTTTTTTAAACTACTTTATTTCCGCTAATCTACTTTATTCCTTCTTTGAGCGGAAATGATACTTTATTTCCTCTTTTAGCGGGAATAAAGTAATTTATTCTCTATTTTCAAGAAAAGTGTATATCGTCCGGTATCTTTTTTCCTGATGTAACCATGTACATGATAAATAAAGCGAGAAATCTCGTAGAAAACAAAAGAATATATTCGGAACCCAGAAACATACTCTGGTCTTTCTTAATAAAGACACTGAAAAAATTGTAATGGAATATTATTTAAATGATGACTTGAATTGTTCGAGACAGAGTCCTAACAAATCCGATGTTGTTACAGTTAAAATTAACAATAAAAAAGAAAAAAAAGTTGAACTTTTTCTTACTCGAAGTATCAAAGAAACTTACGAAGTGTTTAAAAATGAAAATCTAGAATTAAGAATTGCCCTATTAAAGAAGTTTGTCTGTGCATCTATTTTGCAAATTTGGATCTATTCCTAACGAGCTTGATTAAGACCGACTGTAATACCGATTGAAAAATTCTTATCAGTGAGCTTGATTAACTTAAGAGGAAGTAAGGCTTCCGAAATAGATGAAATGCGACGGAAATAAGAAAAGCAACATTATGTTTTGACCCATCTGATTTATGTTTTCTACAAGAATGTAAAATTTTTCCGGGAAATAGGGAAATTACTTTTGATACACTAAAACTGTAAGATGTAGAAGATACTGACGAAATTATTTATGCGTTGTGGGACAACGGCAATGTAGTAAAGAAGACATTAAATATCCATGCTTGTAAAGAGGAACTTTCTGGTTGGACCATAAAGGCAAGTACTCACATGTGTGTGAAAGATGTACAAAGAAAAGCCATTAAAGCAGAAAAAGAAAATGCTAAAAAAGATGCGCATCATTTATTTCTTCAAGTAGACTACGCTGTAATTCACAATAAAGCTGTTCAAGGAAATCATAGGGTGAATAACCAAATTTCTATTTTCACGGCAGTTTGCTATTAAGGCGCTTCGACACCGAGTTTTACAGTTATAATTGGCGATTGAAAACACGATTCAGCGTTTGCTTTACTAGCTATAAAAAATGTCATCACTCATTTAGAAGAAAATGTTTATAATTCAATCAAACCAATCACTATCGTATCAGACGAAGCTGATAGTCATTTTAAAATTCAACTGTATGAATTAAAACTAGCGCCTTATGATATCAAATGGTTCTTTTCTGCTTCTGGACACGGTAAAGGAGCTGTAGGTGGTGTGGGTAGACTTATAAAGCATTATGCTTCTTCCGATAATCTTCAAAAGCCCCTTGAAGAAGCTATACAAAATGTTAATGATTTTGTAAAATTTGTTCAAAATTATAATAATGCAGTTAAAAATATATTCATTTACAAGACTTTCACATAGAAAAATATAGAAAAATGTTGATTGGCTTGAAGTGCCAAAGTATCTTGGAATTCAAAAAACAAATGTGTGGATTAAAAAAAAGACAAAGCACATTGCTTTACAGACAAAACTGTCAATCATCCGCTTATTGACGTTGACAAATAAAATTTCAACGTTAGGATTTTGTAAAAAATTTGTAACATTGCCAACCGGATGCAATTTTAGTGCAATCGAAAAATAAAATAATATGAATGAATGATGAAATGAACAGCAATACTTTGACTCCAAAATGATCGGTATGGTAGGCCTACTCTGGCTGTTCGATTTGAGATGGATTCGGTCGTATACATAAAATACTAAAAATTTATACAAAAAATAACATTAAAAAAGGCAATAAATGTTGAAACAAGTACACTAATTTTCACTGAAGATAAAAATTTTCAACGAAATAAAGGATCGAAAAGCTGAATATTGTTTACCGGAGAGAGAAAATCACTTTAGTTACATTTACGAATTTTTTTATTATCATTCAATTCTAATTCTTGTCGTCTTCAGGCGTACTCAAGGGAACCACCGACCAGGTCAAACAATCGATACCAGGAAACTCAACCAGGAGCATCTAGATCCAGAATGAAATAATTATGAAAAGAAATTGAAGGACAGACGAGAATTTCTGTTCCCCACAAGCTACCAAACTACATGTCATGGACAAACAACTAGAAGATTTTCAATGGTAGAAAAATATTCTACCTACTCTTCGTCGACCAAGTTCTCTTGATAGAAATAAGATCGATCAAAATTCAGGAGAAGGGGACAATGAAATGAGATATGGCAAATTAGAAGAATCCGTTTGAAAATTGTGGATATAAGCGTTTGGGGAAGGTTGAAATGGAAAAGAAAATCATACATCACACTCACTACTACCGTAGCAGAAAACAGACGAGAATATTCAAAAAGATGCTACATCTGATAAATCTGCGTTGACAAAACGACGGTCAGATCTCGTCACAAAAATGGAGGAAACCCAGAGAAGACAAATACCACAAATAGAGACGGACACGTAAGAGCAAAAATGCGAGAAATTTCTCTAGTCCGAACCGTACTATCTCTGCTGAAAATACACAAAAAGCAAAAAACACTTACTTGGATCATAACAATGCCATGGGTGAGTCAGCAAATTTTACAACTACGGTCTAATAAGAAAAAAAGTAAATGATTTAATCAACAAATAAGCTTAAACGAGGAGACAAATCAGAAAATAACAAGCAATATAAAGAAATTAAAAGTTTTCTAAGACAGAAAACACCGAATGATGACAAAAAGACCTAAGATCAAGAAGGTAAGTTGCAATGGTATCGGACCATTTGAACAGTCCCATTTTACCAACAAAAAATCACAAGGTATATTTAGTTTTGCTTATGTGAAACATGAATTGCTTAGCATGCGACGTTTTTCTAAAGCAAATGGTCAAAACCCAAGTAAGAGATAACTCTTGTCTTATGAGGCATATCTAAGGAGAAGACGACGACGACTTCATAGTAACTACATCACTACAAGCTGCAGTTACATCCTCCAAGGGCAGTAATCGGACTAAATATGCAGTGAGTAGAAACAATGTGAAAGTGTGCGAGTGAAACAAACACAAGTGTAAACACCCTAGTTATATTTCTAGTAGATTACTTTTAAAATATACTATGTAAGTGTATGGACGAATCAAAAAATCAAGAAAGTTAAATAATTTTATATATTTCTACTTACGTAGAAAATAAAATTTATTTAAGAGGACTATGTAACGACCCTAAATTATGCAGGACAAAATTAATCTAAGTAGACTGATTTCTTCATACATTAAAATTATAATTTGTATGTTACTATCTAGATGGCGTTGTACATAATAATAATAAATACAGATTTCCAGTGTTTATAGCGATATCAAATCATACACCATGTAGAATTGAGAACTATAGTAAAATAATCCTCCAAGTAACAAAATCATGTCCTTGTTTTATTTCATGCAAAAATGTTAATTAACAATGTCTTAAATTTAATGAATGAATTAGAGGTTTTCTTACTCCCAAAACAAAATTTATCTTTACAACCTTTCGTCAATAAATCGTTACAAAATTTATTTACTCTCCATCAACAATAAGAAAAATGATATTCGTGATAATTATAAAAAAAAATCCCCACCCATTTGGAACTGTTGCACTCTAGTAAATTAAATTATATTCATTTGATAAATAGACTATTGGAAAGTAATTTTTTTAATAGAAGCGATCCTTCCATCATAAGACTTTTCTACATCAACATTACATTTTCACAACTCATATTGAAACATGCTTTCATTTCATTTGCAGCAACTCACCAAAATATCAGCTATATAAGTGGCCGAGAAAGCCACGAGCTCGTGATGTAAACGTCAGAGCGCGTGAGGCATGTGAGAAAGAAAGAGCGAGAGAGAAAGAGGAAGAGAGAGAGAAAGCGAGAGAGGGGGGGGGGGAGAGCTTGCAAGAGTTTGCGCGGGCGCGAACGCACGAGCGGCCGAGTCGGCGCCGGCGGTGCGCGCGAGGCGTTGCGGTGGTGGGAGCGATCGCATGTGCTTGCAGCTCTCTCGCTCTCTCCCTCTCTCTTACGGGTTACTCTCTTTCTCTCCCTCTCTCTCTCCCACTCGATCGGACCGAGAGGGCAAGAGGAGGAGGTGAGAGGGAGAGTCCGTTCTGGCGGCGGGAACGGGAGTAGCGCGCCAGTCAGTAGTCCGCCGCGCGTCAGAGCTTTAAGCGAACGGCGCCTCGCGCTTTCTCTCTTTCCTCGCATTCAAGTGTCACGGCGCGTCAACGGCTTTTCTCAATTTCACTCGCACTCTCTCTCTCTCTCTCTCTCCCTCTCTCTACCTCTCGTATTCTCTTAACTCTGGCTATTTACATTTATTGCCATTCGATTCTACGTGTCGCCTATAACTTCGAAGTTTTTCCAATTCCGATGTGATCATATATATTGTGCATTATTTTGAAAAATAACATTGAAAGTTTAGCATCGATCAAAGGTGAAAAGGGCAATTCAGTGAAAGACCGATCCTGGGAGAGTCGAAAAAATTGGAAAACACGCCCGCAATAAAAAGTGAGCATTTCTGTTATATTAATTTTGATTCAAAAGAAATGTATATGTTATATTTTTCGTTACCATAAGCGAAAAAAAATGTGTCTACTTAGGTTGACACAGAAATAGCTCTTTATGGATGTATATTTTTATAAGCATGAGAAGATGAAGACATAAAGGATTAAGAGTTTCTTGAGACATTCATTCGTATTGTTATACTTTGCCGAGAGGTCCATGATATACCTATTTACTTTTCATTCTCTCTGACTTTTTGAGATCAAAGCTTTGACGTTTCAGAGTTAGCGATGCACTTTTAACATTTTTGCACAAAATCATACATTTTTCAAGCGACACCGCAATGTTCGTAACTCATAAGGGTTCTATTTTACACTGCTTTAAATACAGTATTAAAAAAGGTCAAGTGACCTGGTTCTCTGATACACCTGTTTCAACCTAAGAGCAATAGATACACGAAACGAGAGTGTGAGAGAGAGAGGGGGAGCGATGAGAATTATTCCATGACCTTATACCTATTCTCTGTTCGCAGTGGCACTAACCCTGTCGGTGGGAGGCGCTTTCGGCCGGTAGCAAAGTCGCGACGATAACGTGCGCGCGTGGAAGCAGGCGCTGCGAGGGTCGCAGCGGCAGCCGCAGGCCGAAGTCCCGGGTGACCCGGCAAATGTGGCTCTGTGCACGGTGAGCCGGAGTTCGGGGGCCCGCGGGGCCCGCAGGGGCGCCGCCTCCGCCGCCTCCACCCGCGCCGCGCGGCCCGACCAGAGCGTCAGGTTACCCCTGTGCGCGCCCCAGTCCCAGTCGGGCCCGACCCCGGCCCAAGCTATCGTCGCAGCAGTCGTCGCAGCCGCCGGCCAGCAGCAGCAGCCGCCAAATGCAGCCTCCACGCCCCAGCAGCACGTGCACCACCAGCACAATCCGCACTCGACGACGTCGCGCGACCAAGGGGCCGGACAGTCATACGAGGTGAGTGGCGTCAGTCACACTCGCGACCGCCTTGCTCCCGATTTTTCTCTGAATTATATCATTTAAGGCGAATTAGGTATTAAAAGGTATTAATAATGTTCTTTTTTTGACAATTCACACAAAAATAACACTTTCCGCCCGGAGTGTCAAACTGTTCGATATACATGTGATAAAAATTGATTACCTTACTTCGCCCGGACGACAATTCCACATTTGAGCCAGACTCATTTTTATCGCACTAGTATCGAAATATTACATTTCAATACGAAGACGAGAAAGTGATTTCGCCGAGCGTGCGCAAAAACGCACTTTGCGCACGGTGTTTGGAAAAGTACTATATCAAAATTGTATTATGATTCGTATAATTTAGTAATTAAACTGCAATATCGTATTCTATACTTTCGACCATAATCGAATCCAAAGAATATTATAATATTTTTAATGTCAATTCCTTTTGTACTTATTTTTATACGTCATATCATTACCTCATACATGCACTTTACGTGCTACTTCATTTCATTTGTGATATATACAAATGCTTAAGCCTACGCGTTCAATTCAATAAAAGCTATTGCTTTTATTGAAATAGAACTAAAGTACTACGTAATGGTCATGTCAAAATCGTTTTCTAGTCAAAATTTTAAATTTGTATTTCATGTTAAATTATTGAAATAATAAAACGGTTTACGGATTAGTATTTTTACGGATATATCGGATATCTTCATATTCGAAAATAGAAATATATTTTATAAGATTATATATGCCATAGTCGTCATTTATCATATTTTAATATTTCTATATCGATTGCAAAAAATGTAATAAGTAATCTTATTTCAGGCAATTTGATTAAGAATCATATACGTTAGCCCTTCTTATTCCGGAAATATTTTTTACAAAATTATTAATGTTCTAAATGTAATTAGATTAAATTAAATGAAAGTTGCGTTGATTTAATGACTTCCCGGTTTATAAACTTACTATTAATTAACTAGTTCTGTAAAAGGCGTGTAGCAATTACGTTAATTATTCGGATTATTTTTGCTTACATCGTTTTAAGTGGATTGATCGACGTGCGAGACATAATCCCTATAATGTCATTGAAAGTGATACTTGGCACGTGCTTTCCCAAGATAATGCGGAGATGAAAATACTATTATGACGCAATATCATATATCTAAAATTACACGATTGTCATTTTCAAAAGTAATAGAAGCAAAATTAAACATTTCTAATTATACTATCAAAGAGCTCGATGAGATGAACCTTTTTTTAAAATACAGTTTTTCATATTATCCTCGAAACTGTCAAAACTCTATAATAAATTATAACTTTACAAAGATTCTGCTAAAATTGTAATATTGTATATATTATAATTTTTAATTGTAATTATGATTGTAATATTGTATATATTATAATTTGTAATTGTAATTATAATTGTAATATTGTATATATTATAATTTAACAATTAAACACAAAAATGGGTTAATTAGTACGTAATCATATAGCTGTATGTTAATATCTTAATATACTTATATGATCGAGTGACCATGGAGAATTAAAAAATTGTATTATTGCCTTCACAATTTAATTATAATTATTTCTGAGATGGTGAAAAAAGGGATACCCACTTTTTTACTCGCAGAGCAGTATTAAACCATTTCACCCAGGTGGTTCTAATTCAATTTCGCTAATGGCTTCGTCCGCGAAAACCTATTTTTAAATGGCTAACATAAATTTGTACCCCTTCGATTGCAGGATGGGCAGGGTCTGGAGGAACCGATGGTTCACGTCGAGCGGGCCAATCAGCTCAGCACGTGGATATGCTGCGTGCCTTGCTACTGGCTGCAGCGGAGCAAAGCCGTGCACAAAGCACTTCTCACCTTCGCTATGCTGCTCGTGACGAGCCTCCTGGTCACCAGTCCCGTGCTCTTTCTCATCACGACTCTGCCCGAGGGGGAGCAGCCGCGCGACTGTCTGCCACTGGTTAGTTGATCCTTTCGATTGCCATTATTCGTACTCAAAAACGCGTGAGAATGGACTTCACGTTCGTCAAAAGTGGTTTTATTTTGTATAAATACATCGTTACAGTTTTTCTGCTATAAATATCATACGTGCAGTAGGGCAAACCGGGCCCCCTTTGATAATTTATTCTATAATTTTTTATCATGTAATATAATTTTAAAAAGTAATTGCCGTAGGATAGCTCAATGTCTACTGCAACTTTACCTTAGCAATGATATGTTTCCTACCTTTGAAAACTAAATTGAAAACTAAAAATATAATAAACCAGCTATAGATTTTTTATTATATCACCAAAATTTTGATTTTGTTATGCCAAATAACTTTTTTTTGTTGATGTTTCGGGTGGTCATTTTAGTTTTTCGATTTGCATTATATTTTTTTATATAATGGGCGGGCTGGTTGGCCCCGAGGTCCGGTTTGCCCCAGTCTTCCTTACTATTTATTTAACTTTGACGTTACTAAGAAATTTTTTACGATTAGCTACTTTCTACGAAAGCCTCATTGTCAAGCAAGGTTTTTAACTAAGGGTAAGGGAATCATTCTCCTTATTTTTGAAGCTACAGGTAATGTGCACGACAAAAAAACTTGTATCATGCTATACTTATTCAGTACGTTACTTTCTCAAACTTCATTTACTGATCCTTATATATTAATTATTTACTTCAACAATTTACATTCTTACACCAACATTCGCCTAGAGACATTCATTGTAAAATTCACACTTTTTATTAGGATATCTCTTTTAATTTTTGATATACTACCTATATTTACTAACCATTAATTTTTCATTAATAATTAAGAATTGGCTGTAAACTGTCAGAAAACTTCCATATATATTGTTTTTATATTTTACATTTCCAAATGTACCATTGTATACAACTTAAAGTATGAAAGTTTTTGACAGTGCAGCTATCAATGCCGTCTTTTTTATATATTCTAGAAAATTGTATCCTGCTTCAATTCTATTTATAATGCATAAGCAATATTAGTTTTAAGTGTAATAAAATTGTATCCTGCTTCAAGTTTATTTATAATACATAAGCAATATTAGTGAAAATTCGCCTAATAGATCCTGAGATTGGCCCATATACACACATATATACACACACACATACACACGCGCGCGCGCGCGGAAACACACACAAATGTACCGACATTTTCTAAAAATAGTGTATTCCAATTCCAAATGTCCTGTATGACATTTTTAACATGTTGTGTTGAAAACTTTTTTTTACTGTCACAAAGCTTCTTCTGTGTTTCATTTTGAGTATTATACCCCATTAATTGCATAATCTTAGAAAATTCGTCTGAGATGTATTTACTTTGGTTATTCTATCCATTAATTTACTGTTTTATTTTACGTTTGATCCTACAGATTTCGTAATTAGTTAAGTTAACAGATAAGTAGTAATATTAAACGAATTGAACTCGTTAATTTTACTCTCTCAAAGAGAAAGTTATGTATTTTTTAGGTCAATAAAATTACCTTAGAGACTTGTATTGCGTATTTACAAAAGCTCTGTATTTTTTAATTTGCAATGAAAATAATCCACAGCAACATACAAATTTTTAAAAACTTTGATAAGTTTTATATTAGCAATTTCAATAAAAGTTACGAATTTGTTATATGCACGAGAATCGATTTTCTGATAATTTATAAAGGAATATTTTCCGAAACAAAAAATTATCCACTTTTTGTTTTAGTACTTTTCGCCAAAATGCATTTAAAATCACACAAAACAAACAACGTTTTTGTTAATTCACTAAAAGCCTGCAAAAATGGAATTATCTCGCTTCGAGAAAACTCTCTTTAAATCATAAAAACTATAACAATTAAGTAATTAATACAAATAATTTTCTGGTACTTCAATCTGAAATAAAACGTAAATTTTAAATTATAAAAAGAATCATAGAAAGTGTGTAATACGTATAATATGGCGGTCAAGATTAATATATTAAAGTTTTTTAATCGTTCAAGTGCTGAAAATATATAAAATAACCTAAATTATTTTAACCATAATTAACAACAGAATAAATAATTTCAAAGGTTTGTATCACACTAAATTACCGCAGTGCTAAAATTTCGGTAAATTTAAACACTTAGAATTCCAATAACTCTTGAATAATGAATTCAGTGCTCACAATTTGTTATGATTATTCATTTTAAGCTACTTTACAACTTTACTGAGAAATGACAATACTTAAAAACATTATTCGTTTGACTTTGCCTTGACTTTGAACACTAATGCCTACCTTGCTCGATTTTTCAAATATTTCGCAGTCAAATTTCACGGACTTGTCAACTAGCAATATAAGTTTTCCAACCATTTCCGACGTACATCCTCACTCTTGAACTTCATCTGTCCTTCAATTCATATCTGATAGCATAATTCAAAAATTTTACGCCATCTAAAACGCGTTCTCGTTATGTTGACATGCATCAATAACTGCACTCGTTCGTTTCTCGCGTTCTTCGTCTCTCTCGTTCTCTCTTCATCTGTCCTACTCTCGTTCTCTCTCTCTCACTCTCTCTTTCTCAATCTATCTGTCCCACTCTCATTCGCATACACACACACCCACACACAAACTCTCTTTCCCTTTCTCCCTCTCTTTTATTCACTATCTATCCTATCTCGTTATCTCTGTATCGCCAATGTTTTTTTTTTATTTTAGCTTTAAAAAATGATTTTTATAGTAGAATAACGAATTTTGGTAACAACTCGAGGTAACAAAGTGTGAAAAGAAGACCCAGTGAAAATAATGATTGAAAAGTCCGTAGCTCATTGTCTCGTCTCACAGCCAAACGATTTGTAATCTTGTTAACAGTGAACGTAGCTGTTTGACCTTTGTATTACAAAACCTTATTTAAATATATAATCTCAATATTAAGATCTATTTACTCAAATGATATTAAATTTAATTATCCTGATTTTCAAGAACTGTCATTGTCAATAAAACGTTTATTGAAATTCAAAATATTATGTGGTTAGAACAAATTGGCAAGATACTATAATTCGCGTTTCATGTAAATATTACTTTTTTGTAATAGAATCTCTTTTAAAATATATTTATTTTATAAAGCATAAATAAATATTGGCTATATCATTCTTGACACTATGTCAATATTAATTTGATTTCATAGTAATAATATGTTTCGCAATCCAGTTGTTTTATCGTTCCTTTGCTATTTGAATCAAATGAAGTTTGTGCATATCAACTATTGTAAATAAATATTCAATTATTCAACCAAAGGAACTAATTAACATACAAAATTCAACGGTACAATAAGAGAATTCTCTTCAAATAATAAAAATAATTGAAAAAATAAAGAGCAGCAGTAATTTTGAAATCATACTGTCAGATTCAACAGCACAGTACCATATCAATGTCTCATGAATATTACGCAGTACAAATGTTATTGTGCTCAATGCACAAGCGCGCCAATCTATGTCTATAGACTTGAGTAACCCCGAGGCATCTTATCGCCTTTCAACATCGCGGCGCCCGCCCCCCTCCGCAGGCATCAGGCATGCATTTCCGCCGCCGTCCGGTTGTTGCTGCTGTTGTAACAGGGGCGGCGGGTGTGTGCTGCAGCCGCGCTCGCCGAAGCCATACAACCAACGCTGGGGGGATAAGGTTTCGAGACGCAAACGTCAACCTTAGCGTGGGTCAGGGCCTGTGCTGTCCTTCATCCATGACCTTCGACACTCTCGCGTCGTCGCGAGAGAATCGCTCAAAGATTCGTTCGATCGACGTACGCGCCTCGCCGACGTGTTTTCGCGGATTAAGTGGTTAAGCGTGGATTTGGTCGGACACCCCCGGCTCTTACTCTCTTTCTCTTCACGCCCGCAATGGCCGAGTATACATGTATACCGGTGGCAGTCTCGCGCGCTCACGCCGATGGAGTTTGTTTCGTACATTCGGGTGGGTTGCTCGTTTGGAATAGCAGAGGAATATTTGATTATGAGAGTTATGAGCAGGAAGCCCTAGACGGAAATGACAAATAAACTTTCATTGAAAATGTTGTGAAAACGTAGTATCACGTTTGTAGCGTTTGTTACGATTGGTCAAGATCAGATTCTTCTTTCTTTGAGTATACATATATATGTTTCTTGAATAGTAGTGACTCAAACCACCTCACATATATAATTTTCTAATATTATCGTTATAAAAGTTACGGTTACATTGAATTGAAAACAGTATACTTGTACCCAAAACTTTCCGAAACTTCGATATAATAAAAATAATAAAAATACACGAAGATTAAGTGCCGCGCAATTCAGCAACTAATAACGTGTTACAAGATCGATCTACACTTCTCGCTCGAAAGTATAAATCAAGAAAACGTGCGAGCGCACTCGTTCCGAAAGCCGGCCGCACGCCGTAAGTGTACCGCGTCACGAGAGCGATCGTTAGTTCTTTTTTTTTTCTCGGCGGGCGGTAGCGCGCGCGAGCAAAACAAAGGGCAGTCGGAGAAAAAGCGGAAATAATTAATGGCAGACGTCAAAACGTGTGCGAGCTTTGCGCGAGCCGATTTATCGCGGCGACGGCAGCTGCTTAGACGACGACGGGGACGTCTGCCGCTGACGTTTGTCTCACGCGTCAAGTTACTCGCGCGCGGATATTCTCCTCGTCCTCCTCCGCGAGACAGGCTCTCCACGAGATATATTCCCCATTCATCGACGAGCGCCGTGAAAGAGCCGACGCGGCAGCAGCGGCTTCTCCATTATCCCTCGCCGAGGACAATCATCGTCATCCGCACGGCTCCAAGCGAATGGAAACACGATCTCTATTTTTCGCCGCGCGCCTTTATCTTCCTCTAGCCTCGTTCTTATCGCGTGTGAGGCGCGTCGGAGGAGTTTGCGGTGGAAGGAGCAGCAGCAGCAGCAGCCGCTTTTCACTTCGGTTTTCAGGGATGAGCTTTTTAAGGTTTTCCTCGCCGAGTTGCCACTGGCTGCTATTGTCTAATTTCTTCGCCGAGGAAATAGAGCTCGTGTCATTTTTCAAACTAAATAGCTTTCGGTGCTGGGGAAAAGTTCGAGGCGAGTTAGTGCAGGATTGTGTATTGAAAGCTATTCAACGGGTTTACTTATATTACTGGATTATCGGGTTTATTATTGTTATTCAAAAAAGATATATATTTGTTATATATAGGTTGCAAGAAACTTTTTTTAATTTAACTTTTTCTTTTTACCGCTGGTTAAAGGGGAAGACCTTTATCTAAAAAAGTAGTATACGTGAACGGTGTTTGTATAGTAAAATTGTATGTTCATAATATTTATTTTCTATATTTGAAGTGGTGACAATAGTAACTATAATAAGTTTTTTAACTTAAACGGCCATTGTATATAGGAAAACTTCGACAAAAATAAATCTATGATCAATATTTAATAAAAAGAATATTAACGAGTATTGTGACATATTTACGCTAAAAATACATATCGGTTCTGCAAACATACCTGTTTGAAATATAAATTGCACTCTTACTAAAACTATAAAATGTATTTATTACACAATTTTGAATTGCAATTCTAATAGATCTTAATATTAGTTAATAACGTTGTAAAGTCGAAACTTAATTATCTACACCCACGTCTAGATAAGAGTATGTCGCAAAGCATTATGTTTACCGTTACCACTGATCGATAGCATTCATACCCCCGAATCTGCCTTCCCGCCATTGCGAGTTACGCCGTCTGGCCAAAGTTTTGCCGTTGAGTGGTCGGATGGGTTGTCCACCAGCAGCGGGATGCTTGATAATCAAGTATAAAGCTGTTGGTCAAATTGATCAAGAGTTACCGCCGCTATGTGTGTGTGAGAGAGAGATGCTTCGTTCTGGGGAAGAGTATAGTACAGAGAGCGGGTAAATTTCACGTCCGGATGTTTGTTTGCCTCGACGCTGACCTCGCGCGACGGAGACGTACGGCGCGAGGGAAGCGGCTATTTGCCAAAATCCTCTTAGGGTGTCTTTCTGGCTCTCTCTCTCTCTCTCTCTCTCTCTCCCTCTGCTCGTAGTATAAGGAGCGAATCGTTACACCCTACTTTTCCTCCGTGCCGGCGAGTCTCCGATCGCTCGCCGGCAAGACGTTCTGGTGTAAATGGGTCGACGAGAGGGAGTGAGAGAGGCACAGAGAGGCTATCGCTTTGAGACGATTAATGCGCAGCCGGAAGAGTGCGAAGGGAGTTGCCGCGTTTGATAGATCTTTGTGATAGAGAGAGAGAGAGAGAGAGAGAGAGAGAGAGAGAGAGAGAGAGAGAGAGAGAGAGAGAGAGAAAGAGAGAGACATGTTTGGCGACGGTGCTTAATTTGAGAGGATCGGGTTCGCTTAGTGGAAGAATCTGATTGGCTACTTTTCGATGCATGTTTACTAATGAATAGGCTCTTTATCATGTTTTTTTTTTAAAGAAAATTAAGAATTTTTATAATACTATTACTAGATATCTTATCATATTATGCATTCTATGCATATTTCTATTCAAGTTCTTTTCTTAAATAATTTATGAGTTTTCCAACAATTAACAAAAATGAAATAAATCACTTACTACAGTAAGGTAGCATCTGTAGACACATGTATGTGGTAAATACGCACCATATCAATATAGTACTCTCTAAACATCTTGTTTCCTTGCTGCAGCTCTAAATAAATATTGGGACATGGTGTGGTTTATGCACATAAGAATTGTACACATATTTATTGTGCACCCTTTAGCATAAATTACCTATTTTTTTCGTTAACTTTATGGCTATCAGAACAATATTCTGCTTTTATTTGATAATTATAGACCAATTTAAAGTTAGATTTGGCATTTAAATTTGATAACATTAATACTAATAATACTTTTAGGTACATTGTGTTATTGTAAATATATTGATTTTCAATTAAAAATGCTTCCATTTGATTCACACATTAACTATAAAATATCGTTAATTTTCTACCAGAGTTACTTTTTCTGTTATTATCTCAAAGTACATAATCACGAAATATTGTTATACATTATTAATATCGCTAACCCCCTTGTACTTCATCAACAATTACTTTTTTTTTCATTTATATATAAGTAAATGAAAACGCTATTAAATATTCAATAATGACAAACCGAATAAAGCAGCTCGAAAAACCGAGCCCCTCAAACTCTATACTTAAAACGACGAAATCAACGTTTCCAGAACTCCATATTCAATAAGCCCTCCCGGGAAAAGTGCAAACTCGCAAAGTAACATGGCGGGCGTCGAGCCGTTTCCAGAATCATCCCCACCCCTCCCCGAGAATAATAAAAACGTATCTCTTCTCCGCTCAAAGCTTTTGAGCACGCGACGCGTGCATTAAGCTCGCCGTATATAAAGCTTTTACGCGTCCTCGTTGCTCCGTACACACATATACATATACACGTCTACGGAATATATAAAATGGACATACAGAATCTTTTATCGTGGTATGTGGGCCTTTCTTAACTGTTGCAGGACGAGGCGTGCATCAGAGAGCGGGACGGACAGGAGGGTGTGTGCGAGTCGCGGGCCTGTCGCGAGGCCGCGCGCCGCATGCTCGTCTCGATGCAGCGTGGCGTCGATCCCTGCAAGGACTTCTACCAGTTCGCCTGCGGCGGCTTCCGTAACCAGCAGCCCTACGAGCCGGACTCGAGCTTCGCCTCTCTGCAGGAACAGGTCGACGATCAGATACAGCGTGAGTCTCTCTTGGGCATGTTTAGCAATTTGTGCTCCCGACTGTGTGTGTGTGTATGACTGTGTGGGTGTGGCTGTGGGCGAGATAAAAGTGCAGAGAAGTGGAATGCGATACGCCGGTGGGATGCCGAGCGCAATGGGACTTTATGGACGAGTGCAAGTGGCCCGGGGCTACGACTCGACGTAGGCTTTAATTTATGTTGCAGAGGTCGTGTGGCACACACGCTTGTGTCGGGCGAAAGGGAGGAGAGAGAGTGAGAGAGAGAGAGTGAAGTATGAATGACGGCTTAAGTCTAGTGCGCTTAGCAGTCCGCGGAAGTGGCTCCAGGGCGCGAGCTCGCTGGGTTCGCTGATCCTCATTACTGCAGTTTACTTTGTATTATTTAATGTGATGTTTTCCTTGCTCAGTCGGGAACGTTACGCCGGGCGGTTGCGGAACGAAAATAGAAATTTTTATTTTGTATATTTGCAAAATTTATATTTATTTCTCGGGTATTGTGCTAATCTATCTGGTCCAACGGCAGATTAGGTAATAATAAAGCTTCCTGGAAGAGAATATTAGTGAAAAAGTTGCTTGGTAAAGTTAAGTTTAATTAGTTTGTGGAACTGTATATAATTAGTAGATGATAATTAGTGCTGTATATAGGGAAAGAAATTTTCTATGGGTTATAGGCTACTTTATAAATTAAATAAATTTGTTTGCCCATACAACATCATTTTATTGTCTCTTCCGTTTTTATTAATAATCAAGTCTTTTAAGACTATTGACGCCTTCAAATAGTAGTAGAGTAAGTATAAAAAGAAAAATGAAAAAATAGAGTTATTGTTCTAATATATTATTGCTAATGTATTGGGAATATATCGGAAATGTCTTCGAAAGCTATATTATCATGACTATTGGCAATATGTGGAGATGTTTTGGCACAACATTTTCCATACATTGGTAATTGTTTTTCTAATATATCGCCCATATGTTCCCATAGCTTTTTCCAATACATTACATAATACCTCTGATTTTTACGTGGGCGAAGAACTTTCAGTGGAGTTAAATTAATCAATAAACGACAATAATAAAAATCCAAGATCATTGTAAAAATTAAAACAACAATCAATACATAAGTTTTTGATCAAATTTTAAAAACAATTACTCAAGGTGCGACTACGATTAAAATTGAAGAAAGCGCACGCGCCGTGTCCCGTATTCCATCTAACGTAAACGACGTAGTAATTCGTGGCGGATCCTTTTTTGAAAAGTTTCCCAGTAGGACAAGTAAACACTGCGGGGTCCCCGGGAGTTTGTGTGAGCTTTGCGCCCCTTATCTGAAGGCTCGTTATCTGACTCATTAGCTTTGTGTCTCCGCCCGCGCGCGACTGCATCGCGATGATCTACAGCGCGCGGAGCCCGGGTAAACATTTGTGAAGGTACTTATCGGGCCGGGCGAAGATGGGAACGATATTTTTCTTTCTTTTTTTTTGCGACGGAGGGAGAGCTGAATTTAAATTACTTTTCAAATGGATTTTGAATGTTTAATGGAATTGTTAATCAGTTGGCGCTTTGTGTTTAATTGAATTCGTGTTTCGTTTAATGAGTGCGTTTTAAAAGAGGTGAGATTCTTTAGAGGCCTTCCGAGGTTAAAAAAAGCTCTTTAATGGCTTTTTCTTTTCAGGTTTTATACTTCTTACGTTTAATGGAAGGTGTTATGATGTTTTATAAGCTTTAAATTTTACTCCTAAATTCATGCTTCTTTTTTACATGTAGTAAACTTTTTTTATTCTCATATTAATGGAAGTATTACGAGAAGGATGACCAAAAATTTTTTTAATTATGGCAAACCGAGAAATTTCTCGCTGAAAAAGCGACCCTAAAGTTTGTAAAGCGCGTTGTAATTAAAATAGGGAAGACGTTCCTTTTTTTTTCTGTCCTCGTTCCCTGCCGGCACCGAAAATATACCTGCGAAAATCGTATTTTGAAAAAACTTAATGAACAAAGTTAAATATGCAGTGTAAGCCGAATGAATTTTTAAATTTGTTTTCCGCTTATTAAGTCCAGCCCGTGCAGGGAAGTTTTTCAACTTTCGCCATGAATTCGCAATCGCTGACCCGAAAATCAGGTACATTCTTTCACATACGAATTGCCCAATTTCCATGGGCAAAAAGAGAAAAGAATCTCGCGCCAGACAACCAAAAAAAAAGAAAAAAGAAGAGGATAGAGATGAAAGAGAGACCGTGCTAAAGAAATTTTCCCCGGGTAATTTCCGCGCGAATAAACAGAAACGATCAGACGGTAAATAATGCACACGCAAATATAGATATTCGCGCATTATGCGGCTGGTTGCACGCGGAAAGCGCACATCTAAATACACTTCTGGGAAAACAAAAAGGTCTTGCGTTTCGCGGCCATCAATGAATGTAGGTTAATGCACTTCTGTCATGTACGCCGCCCTCGCGCATATGCGGCGGCAATCGCGTTATAGAAGGAAGTCGCTCCCACTCTCTGTGTCTCCCTTTTCGGCCATCACCGCATGAAATCCTCCTCGCGCACGGCTACTGCACTCGCACAAATGTGCCTGCGCATATTCGCATACAAAATACATGCCCGTGTATTTATACAGCCAAAGCCACGGAAGGGAGGGAAGGGGGTCGCTAAAGCAAAGACGGAAGAGATTCAGGAGAGCACGCGTGAGCAGGCGTGGCCGAACAATTTATGCGCGCGCGCGCTGATAAACTTGAATGGGCCGCGTAGGTATTGGTGCACGATGCATGCATATAAGTACTGCGTTACGTCTTCTTCGCGTGGCGCACGCGCGTGCGCTCGTAAAGGCGCGAGTGAGTGCTATGCTCGTGCTGTAGCGCCGATTCAATTTATATGCAGTCATCGAAAATGTTCTCACAGCTACGGTATAGCGCAAAATAAGAGCCAGCGCGACGTTTGCCTGAGCGCGCTTTATAATATAAATATAACGCGGCGGAGGGAATATCGTTTTTTGATGTGGGTCGACTCCGCGCCGGTTAGGAGTGTTTTTACGCTTGGCGGGATAATGCACGGTGAAAGGATAACAAGCGAGTCGTGTATTAATTCCCGGATTAACGCGGAAGCTTTTCATTGGCTCGGGTGAGATCACTTTTCCGGTGTTTTTATTAAAATGATATTTTGGGTGTGCATGCAAAAATGATTTTATTAGTTTGCCGTGCTCAATTTTAAAGTCGAATAAAGGTAGGGATAAATTTATTCTCTTAATTTATTGTAGAATTTACAAAGGTCGTGTTATTTCATTAACTATAATTTAATTTTATATACGTCCATATAGAATGAAAAATACAAAACTTATGATGTACGCGCGAATTACACTTTTCTTTAATCAACGTCTAATTGGACATTCTAGTAGATATCAATGTTGCACAGTTATAAGCGGAGAATGAGAGCCGTGAATTTAAGTCTCAACACGCAGGACTACTCCAATTTTTACGAGTTTTCAAAGATAAGTTTTAACGTTCGCACGCCGGAAAGCGGGGCATGTATAACCCACCTGTGCTTATATAGACATCTCTCTCTCTCTCTCTCTCTCGCTCTCCTTCTCTTTTTCTCTCTCCTTCTCAGTAACTGTACAGGTCGTCAATTAGAATTTAAAACAGTTTATTTTTAACTTCGGCCTTCTTTTCGCATTTCCACAAAGACTGAGGATCCGTTGCACATAAATGTGAAAATTGCTTGATTTAATCTCAACGGGGACTTTAAATCAAAATGAATTTTAAGGCCATGCTATTTTGAAAGATTGAGATGCTATAGTAGAAAAAACTGATTGAATTGAAATCGATTTTATCGAAAACAATATAGTTTTGTAAATTTTCTCAAGTTAATATTAGATATTTCACGAATCAAATCAAATACAAGGTTCCATTACGATCGGCTAGAAGTTAAAAAGGTCAATTTATTTATGAATAAATAAATCTCGAAACTGTGCCATTTCGAAGCTCGTTTGAGCTCAAATAAACTTCCACGTCCCTCGCTTTCAGAGGGCCGATTGATTCCTTGTTTCAATTTGTGCTCGACGACTAAGCGTAACTCAAGGGGGGCTGATCCCACAAGCAGTTTCCCGTTAAGTACCATCTATGTGCTGACATGTGGCTTAATGTTCGGATATTGAGACGGAGTGGGAGGTCTGTGAATCAGTTGGTTTATTCACAGAATTGTTTGTGTATTTACTAAAAAATAAAAAACTAGTATTTATTTTAGTATTTAACTTTAATAACGCGACGAAAGACTTATCGAAGAGCAGAGAAACTATTTGAAAATTTTGTTTCCCTTCGATATTGCATATTAGTAATTTTATTTAATTTATTATATTAAACTTATGTTTTAATATAGTCGTGTATTATTTATCATGCTCTAAATGATTTAACAAAAAACCCAGCAGGTTCTTTTCGGAAAATAAATATTAAATCTCGCGATTTCCAAATATTTTTATTTAGGTATTTGTTAAAAATTCTGTCAATATTACGAAGTAAATATTGCAGTCGTATTATGATAGCTATTATATGCAAATAATATTTGAAAGAAGATATTGTTTCTAAAAACGTTCGAATAAAAATATATAAATATATAGAAACTCACGAACACGTAATTAATAGAAAAAAATGATATAAGAAATTACAAGGGATGGAGATGACGTTTGAGTGATAAAAGAGATAGACAGACCAAAAAGGCGGAGAAGAATATAAAAAGGGGGATAAAGAATTTCGGGGATAGACTTGGTGCGGCAGATACACATAAGAGAAATTTTGACGGATGTTCGACCATTAAGTTGCGTCGTGCCCCGGCATTCTGCGAGTAGATTTTACGTATTTTTGTCTCATTCGCCTTCCAAGTTTTATAACCCGATGCTAAAACTAGGGAGAGATTGCGTATCTAGGGCAAGCTCCCCTCCCTCTCCCTCCCCCAATATTTTTGCTCTGTAATCGAGTTGCTGAGAGTTACAGACAACCTTATTTCAATAAACCGCTATACTGATAATCTATGAATATAGCGTACGCTTTTTAACAGTGATTTCATGGGATACTGTTTGCATCTTCTTTATTGTATAAAACATACAATATTTGAAGACAACAATTAGATTGTAGTACGTAACGAAGCAAATAATTAATGGAATGATAATTCTTGAGAATGTGTATTTTCTTATGGATCTTTTGTTGTCGTATATATCTTTTGATGAATGAACTAATTGAAAATAAACATTGAATTTTCTGTTGTATTAGGTAAGAAAAAACACATTTTCTTGAATAGGGTGAAGCCGTATGAAGTAAAATTTATGTAAGAAAGTAAACGGGTTCTTTATCTGTATACAAAGTTCATGAGCTTGATTAATCCACTACAATTTAATGGGTCAAGTTCGCATGAATGCACAACCTTCCAGATGCGAAATTATTTTAGAAACTGATACGCAGCATAATACTTATGAGATATTGGAAACATCTGTCAGAATTAAGCTGTATCAAATACATTTAGTACACTTTATTATTGCTAAAAAAAGTATAAATAAACTTTTAACATGTTATAAAGCAACCACATTTGGTTATGGTCGATGGTTTCGTTGATATTGAACACATTTTTGCAATTGACAAAAAATCTGGTTATAATCGATAGGAATTAATACGAATTAGAATTCAGCAGTCAAAAATCGCTCAAATGTATTTGTTCACGTCCATAAAAAATAAATGTTTGTTGTCCAGTGTTATTAAATTTATCGTAACAAGTATAATCCGATGTGGACGCGAATTAACGTATTTTGTAATTTTCTATCAACAGTTACATGTTTTGCTCTTAACAAAATACGATATAATATATTACTTTTATGCTAGTAGAGGTAACAACAGGTCATCTATATCATCATCTTGATACCACTATCAGTTGGCTATCGTAACTGAAATCACGGCCAATATTCAATTAGCCCATGCCCATCTGAGTCAAATAAATTTGCTCGACGAGCACCAATGCATAATTCACATCTTCCCGTTTCCCCGCGTGCATGCAGGTAAATTTCTAGTCTGCAGCGATGGCACCTAATCTCCACGAATCGCGTTACCGCATCGATTCCCCCTGGCTACATAATATGTACAGCCGCGCGTGTGTAAAGATAGCCGAGTGTGTTCGACCACTTTGCGTCGCATTTTTCAAGGGCTTCGATCGCTTCGGATTTCATGCGCGTGGAAAGTGCGGAGAAGATATTTTTGGGGTCTGACTTAGAAGAGGAGCGAAGGCGGCACTGCACGCCGGCAATTGCACGGAGGGACGAAGTCGCAGGCTAATTGGAGCTCGAATTAACGCTAATGTATGTGATTTCGATGCTAATTGCACTGACGCTCGGCGCTCGAATTAGAGCTCGAAATTCGCCGTAGAGCGCGGGCACGAACAGGAGAAAGGTTTTAATTTTTATCCGGCGGAACTCGTGTGTAGAATAGCAAAAATAGATTTCACGTGTTTTTGTAACAGTTCACGAAAGGGAGTAAGTTCGCTGGTTCGAATGAACGGAAAATTCGGTAAATATAAGTGTATTTTTGTTAATCTACTCTTTAAAAAATGATGGGCAGATGTTGTGAAGCAGATTGATTTTGTTTGATCTGTAATGAATAGGCACGAAAATTCGCTACTTCCACTACATTGGAATTTTTTAAATTGAATTTTTATTCTCAACTATTTTTTCATAACTATTTAAAAGTAAATAATTAAATGAAATGAGAAGAGAAAGATTAAGTTTTCCGTGCTTAGAAAAATTATCTGATTATTATATCATTTAAACTAATTGAAATGAAATCATAATAAAAAATTATATATTCATAACCACAAAAACAAAACGCAGCGAGATTGGATTTTGCGTCTAATAAAAATGTTATGTATTTACCAATATTCACCAAGAAATGTATTATATTTCTTAAAAACAAAGGTGTAAAAACTATGAAAAAATCGGATTTGTTATTAATTTTAATCATCTCAATTGAAACTTCAAAAACATTATTATTAGTAAGTAAGAAATATGTCTTTGATATAGCATGATCATATTCTTTATTCTTTTATTAAATATTGAAATTTCAATACTGAAACATATGTTCGGCTGACCATAAGAGGCATATTGTGCTTGGGTTTGTGAAATTCAATTCAATATTAGAAATCTATATAATTTACGAGTGTTATTTTGAAGATTTAATGAAAACAGTGTATGAGCAATGAAAGTTTGTGTTCTATTTCTCACTGATTAATTATTTGACAAACACAACCAATGCATTAATTCGTAGAGTGGATCAAAATCTTTTTTCTTATTGCTCATATATAACAATTGACAGTCTAAGATGACCTTACGTAACCTATTGAATTGAATAAAAAGCATATTCGTGAATACCAATGCAATGTGTATGTACTCGTATCGTGTAACAACATTAAGTCTTATTTCTGTACGGAGTAATAAATATTGATTTTTCAAATAAAAGGTATTGGTTACTTGGTTATATAGTATTCTTACATATAAATAACGTCATCAGTGCTTGTGAAGATATACAACTAAATTACGACGCACCCGTGGAGGTATAGTGTAATACTTGTAGGTATAGTTCTACATACAACATGTATTTTCAAATACTTTTAATAAATCTTCCACCGTGAAACATTTATCAAATTATTAGAAAGAAGTAATAAATCATCAAAACGGTATTTTATATCTTGTACGTTTCCAATAAAATTCTAAACAAAAGTTTTTTATCACAGACTAATGACTTTATAAAACTTTGCGGAAGTTAATAATTCGGAAAAGCCATGCGCGTAAATGAAGAAAAAGTAAACGCTCGTTGTCACGAGCAGCGAACGCGAAAGAGAGAGAGAGATATATCTCTACTATAGTAAGAGGGAGAGAGAGGATGAGAGAGAGCAAAAAAGAAGGGGAGAGATACTAGAGGAGAAAGAAAAGAGAGAAAGACTTTTTTTCGCTCGCAGAGCCTTCGATTACCGATACAAACGGCGAATGCAGATAAGCTCTGAAAAGTTGCGCCCCTTATCGAGAGAGGCGCCGCGCGCTGCCTGCGCGCGGGCGTGAAATTCATCGGTTCGGTTGCCAATGGGGCCGCATGCGCGCACGCGCATAATGCGCAAAACGGTGCATTATCCGTGGAACTTCCGGAATGCGCGCAATTACGGGGAATTAATCTCAGCACGGAAATGCAGCCGCACGCTTATTTTTCCGTTCGATTTTAAAGACCCGAGGGCTGCTGCTGCTGCTGCTCGCGCTCAATTATAACGTAGCGCCGCTCTCTGCTGCATTGTGATTGCGCTTTTATTTGTTTTTGGCGTTTGAGTTATGATAATCAAACTTTTCTACGGAAGTTTGTATGCAATTAAACGCTGATCTGAGCTCCTACAAAAGGCATTTATCGCGCTGTAATGTGAGTTTGTAAACAAAAATTACTTTAAGCGTAAATTAAATTCTAATTTACATTAATTTAACTACCAAATGCTTGATTACTTTAAAATTTTTTTTTATTTACAGCAATGTTTAATGGGACGACACAAGTTTCACAAAGAATTTAATAAAAGTCCTGAGGTATTTTAATACCACTGTGTTGTTCTACAAAATAAAATGTGGTTTATATATTTTTATGCAAAAAAAATACCACGTTGGTTATTTCTAAGTGAAAATTTTCATCTAAATTGTTTGCAAGTAAATATTTATTTAAATTATATGTGATGCTGTAACGGCCGATACCTATTTCGTAGCGAGATAGCATTGCGTAGATTGAATTTTCGTTCTAATTCTCAAACCCACATGAATATTGAGGTTCTGAGAGCCATAACTAATAATCAATATATACCATATTGCTCTGATAGTATCAATTATGTAAATTTTGAAGTGAAACGTAATACATATTGGTATATTTTTCAATTTCTCATACATCACTATATTTTTGTAATACAATAAGGAGGAGTTATTATTAAATCTAATTTCCTTATATGCTAAAAAACAGATGGTGCTATTTTTAACTAGATTCTTTCTTTAATCAAGCCTCTAATTTTGAATTTCCATGTTTATACTGAGTTTCATCTCTTTATCTGTTCCGTTTAACGTTCCAGTTTTCCCTACAAAACTTTATCACTAATTCTCTGTAAAAATAAGAATATAAAGGACCACGGTATTCTCAAAACATTTTTAAAATCATGCTCGTAACCTCAATTTCCAGAGGGACAGGGAAATTTTCCCTCCACCCTCAACTATCGCTTTCGCACATAACAAAAGTCTCCCCCGTGCATTTCCGCATGCATGCGCACTCTCTTCGACGATACCGCAGCTATATAACGAAAGAAATCCCAGCGCGGGTCAAGTAAACGCGCAGCGTCATCCTCTCCTACTGCAGTGATTGGCGCGACATACGCGCGAGCGCGCGCACGGGTTTGCGGAAGGAAGAAATCGCGCCGTCAGCTTGGCTCTCCATATTTCTTGCTCCATGGCCCCCCCGCGACATCGGGGGACTCTTGCATATACGCGCGCATGCGCATATATATAGCCGTGCGCACTCGGGATTTTCCATCCGGAAACACGAAACCGTCGGAATACGAGACTCACTTACTCTGCCAACTAGAGAAGATTCATTTCTGCCGCTTTTCGCCGCGGCGCGGGGCTCCCGCGTTTTTGTCGCGTGCGGTGCAGCGCGCGGGCGCAAGGGAGCTTGTCACTTATCACCGGGAAACCGCGACGATGCGCTGGCGAATAAACAACCGGGGGGAGCGATGTATACAGGATTGCAAAAACGAGAGCAAAGTTTATAAGCGAGCGTCTTTCTCTGCCTCGGCTTTTTTGGGATTATTAAGCGATGAAAAATCACTTGCGGTGAGGAGGGTATATATACACGCCGTAGCACGCTTCGCTCCTGGCTTTGAAGGGAGAATATTTTTCTTCGAGCGCTATTGATGTGAGGTTGTATGTGAACGTGAAACTGGATTTATATGCATGTTGTGATTGTATATACTCTCTCACTCTCTTTCTCCCAGCTCTTCTCTCTCTCTCCTTCTAAATAAGCGTGAATAATAGTACTTTTAAAACAGCCAAAACATACTCCTTAATCGTAATAAAAAGAAAATAATATATACAAACTTTACATAAATTCACCAGATACTATATAACATCAAATTGGGAGTTGTCTATTTATTTAATTTATTCCTCACTATTGATTTTAAAAAAATTATATATTCTTTTTAGCTCTAAACATTAGCGTTCGTGTTTCTGCGTTTTCTTCTATTTTCGTATTTGTATAAGTAGCTTTACCAGATCTTATTTATACTAGAGTTAAAAATGAATCAGAACTTACAGAAATTTCTTTTTCTTGTATTTTTGATTACACAGTTGCACATATTTATTAGACGAATATTTTTTCAATTAAGGTGGTTCTTTCACGACTTCCCTAGTCAAATCAGTGCTAAATGAAGAGGTTACCTAAAATTACAAAAAAAAAACATAGTTGAAATGTGATTTATTTATTTAAAATGATAGTGATAGTCAATGTACAATAAATAAAGTCTATTTAACATGACTAAGATAACTTTTTTTAACAAAATGTCGATATTTTAGAAACAGCACAAACATTTATTGATAAAAAAATCCCTATCTTTTGTTTCTTAACCGATTTTACTTATCAAGGTCTCATTCTATTCTTTAAGTAATTTCGCAAAATTAATTAATTAAGCAAAATATTATTCAAAACCCAGAAAGTTCTAGCTAATTGTTCAGAAATCGTTAATGAGGTTATAAAAAGAATTTTTTTCAATTATGGCAATAACTTTCTGGGTTTTGAATAATTTTGAATTGATGAGACCTTGATAACTGAAATTGGTTAAGAAATACACTTCGGTTAAATACACTTTATTTATAGTACATTGACTATCTCTATCATTTTAAATTAATAAGTGACATTTCAACTATGGTTTTTTTTAAATTTTAGGTTACCTCTTCATTTAGCACTGATTTGACTAGGGAAGTTGTGAAAGAACCACCTTAAAAGCGTGAATAATATATTCACATGAAAATATCAAAAATAGTCTTGGATATAGTAAGTTTGAAAAGTCGACTGTGTTTTGGGCTCGCATTGCTTTCTTCAGCAACGTCCTCATAAGGTTGAGTAACATGTCGACCTTCGATGCTTCAGTATCTTCTCGACTGATGCACTGATACAGCATGTATTTTGCTGCAAGAAAGTGCCGGCTGTCTCTTTATCCTGCTGCGTTCTTCTAAACAGCTGAGCAGTTAGGGTTGTTTTGCGCATCAGCTCTTAAAAAGCCCTCGCCCTTCCTTTCCCTCGCTAAAAACAATCGCCACTTTTCAGGGGCACGAAAAACATAAAGTTAACCTGTTAAGCAGGAGGCAAGGTGAGAGGTCCTTATCATCCCATCAAAGGCGACATGCTCTCCTAGCTGAGCTATCGATGGCTATGAGTGTATTTTGTCAAGTCGTATTATACTCATATCGCTAGATGCAACCCGATCCGCCTCGTCATGTCCAACATTTGAAACGAACTTCCTTTCAGACTGACCACTTTTCTTAGCTGCTTTAAAAGATTCATGTATGAACCACTTCTGAACAAGAGTTTAAAGAATTGAAAAGCCATGATATTACGAATTTTCTCTACTTTGATTTTAATCAATGCATATAGACATATGTACCTATGTCTGTAATCAATTTCAATGTAATATTTCAACTTTTTTTACAGTTTAAAGTTGTTAATGATGCTACCTTTGTAATGAATCTAATAATGTACATAATAATATCGTACAATATTTATTTCGCGGGCGGTATCCAGGCTATTACTCAAAATTGGATTCCCGTTTTTCTCATTCAATTTTTAATTTTAAGAAAAAAACTCTTTGATACGTTGTAGTTCTTTATTAAACTTAAAACATGTCAAAGAGTTTTTTTCAAAAATTTTTAAATTGCAGGAGTAAAACGGGAACCCAGAATTGAGTAATAGTGTAGGTATCACATTACCTTAAGAAGATACTTCTTTTGAGCGTTAGTAAATGATCTTACAAACAAACGATATGCATTCCACGTTTTTGGATAAATAGATGTACTTCATGAAAATTATGTTTTATCAAATAACTGTTAAAAATTTATTTAATAATAAAAACCGTGATTTCGATAAAAGCAGCAATCGTATTGGAATGTCACATCGCCTCAACGGAGTAAAATACATATTTTGAATTAATATTGTGAAAAAAAAAATAGTTACTGCATATACCAATCAGTAACATCAACCGAAGTAATATTGAGCATAGTTAAATGAAAACTTCCCCAACTATAACCTAACTTTCCGGTTTCGTATATTGAACATTAATCTAGTGTCAACGTCACCAAATTTGGTCCAGTTCCTGCTACTAAAGTTACAAAGTTATTCCCATTAAACACTCCGTAGCGGAGAAATTAAGATTCTATTATCCGAGTCTTGATTAAACATAACTATTTTTCTCTCATTAATTATCGGCTTTAAAATTAATATAAATACATAACACAATCTGTAAAATTACTGGAAAAGACTTTAATGTTGATTATGTAACAGTAAAGTACCTACCTATCTATGTATATGAACAAATTCAGCGTGTACGTGTGCATGTGTGTAACTGTGCGTGTCTGGGTGTATACAAATATATTAAATATTTAATTATTATTAGTATCAAATATATTGTTGATTATATTCACAAAGGTGGAGATAAAGCTTGTTGGAAAATGAAAAAATATTGAATAAAAAGAAGTACTATTGTAAATAATATACGTGATTATAAAAAAGATATTTATCTTTTTTGAATATTGCATGATCTCTAGATATATTTAGAGAAAGAATTTTCTAAATATCCTTTCTAAATATATATTTCCGAAGCTATAGCTTCGAAAATATTTTTAACGTAAATTTTTGTTTTTATCAAAACAAGGAGATTTTGCTGTATATGATTGAGATAACACGTGTTTAATTACTAATTTTTGTAAATTTAAATTTTCTGCAAACATTTGAGCTGAAATATATTTTTCAATATCTTTTGTAGAGAACAATTTATTATTTACATCGAATATATTATAATAATGTGTGCATATAGTAAATATCGTTTTTAAAGCACAATTGAATATACATGAGATAAACAGTTCCAAGTTATTTTTTTTTTATTATATGATTCATTGTCATTTTAAATTTTATCTGAAATAAGCAAACTGTAATGTTAGGTATCATTTGTAAAGGTTTCTTCTCCAAATTTTTACAAATTTTTTTAATTTCTTTCCTTTTTGGATTATAAATCATATTTGTGAGTAAATCAACTTATTTTATATTTCTCATTACTGCGATTGCATATTAAAATACTATATAGATAGAACAAATTTAAAAAATAGAAAATGTAGGTAATTGAAAGGCCTTTCAGAACATTTTACAAAATTAGAAAATTTTAACTTGTATATTAAAAAATAAAGATAACAAACATTTAAAAATCAACTGTAAAAAGGTTTTTCGCATACCCGGGCTCACAGTGTAGTGTTTATTTCCTTACTTCAAGGAGTGAAACGCAACATTCTCTCCCACTTATAAACTGCCACGCGCATACGCGTTTCTCTACTTTATTTTCGGCTAACACCGCCTGCGTGTTGCTGCCCCCGCTCCGTTCAAACACAAAGAAAATGAGAGTGATTTAATCAAAATCTGTTAGTACTTTTTTGATAAATTCAACACACAAGTGCGCGCGATAAAAGATTTTCTTGAAAATTGCAGAGTTATATGGCAAATGTTCTATGTATCTCGAAAATATTTACCATTACAATTTAAGCGAAATTTTTACTATACTTCCCATGGTATTCACGGAATAATCTTTACATAATATTTAAGGGCTTGACAAATGTTAATTTCATAATATTTATTTCAATATATAAATTTCACATACATGATATGGCGAGCGTTTACTCGCCTCAATATAGATAACTAGTTAAACTCAAAAACATATTCAAGTTGTTAATCAAAATGAATGTAATATGTAATTAAAATTAGCTTTGTATATCAGCATACAAAAACTTGAAAACATATTCAAGTTATTAATCAAAATTAATGTAATATGTAATTAAAATTTACTTTATATATACCAGGATTCATTTATAAAAGCATCCATTTTCGTTATTCCATTGTAAATTATTGTTCATTCATTGTATGAAACGTTACATTCTACAACAAATCTAATTAAAAACGTTAATTAGGCATGTTGATACAGTGGCTTAATTTCAATACGCACACGTACACACATATACAGACACATACACAGACAATTACACAGAAAATTTGAAAAATCAAAGAAGTATTATATTTTATAGTTACTGACAATTTTTTTTAATTTATATAACCAGGGAATTTACGAAGTACGCTTAAACCTGCAAGTTTTTTAGATACATTATCATAGTATTTTAAGATTATGCGGTGCAAATAACGAGGAAAAGCACTTTTTCTATGAAAGATAAACGATAATTTGTTGCAAATCCACCTAAGTATGAAACACTAAAAGCTTTCCGCGCTACTGCATAGTAAATCAGAAGTTTTTTTATTTGATTTATATTTGTCGCATAATCTCGGAAGTATCATAGATGTTCTTATTCCTATAGGAATAAGAATACTATAGTATTTGCAAAAAAGATATTCCAAAATTATTTGTGTTTTTTGCAATAAATATATCCTTGTACTGAATAATTTTGTTCTCTGTTTATACCTTCTTTCTACATAGATAACTTTCTCAAGAGACCCTGATGATAACTCGTTAGCGTTTCCGACTCATGCAGAGAAACTATGAGTTATGTCATTCTATAGATTTAAAGACGTATTTGAATTATCTACTGCATACTTGACTGAAAACAAAATTTATTTAATCAACCAACAGGCAGTTACGGTACCCTAAACCCCCAGTCATTTCTTAAAGTTATTGTTACTAGTATGTCGGTGCGTGTATGTGTGTGCGTGCATCCCTTAAAAATTAAAAATAATATTCTTTGAAAGTGATACAATCCGATGATATGTATTTCTAAATAAGTCTTTTCATAGTTTTTTTTTTATTTAATGATTCATTTCAAAAGATATATTTTTCTTATTTAGATTGCTATTCAATAGCAACATTTTTAAACGTGAATGCATTTTGGAAACGTGTTTCCATTTCGTTATAAAGAACATCAAATCAACCAGCGCAAAAACTTTTCAGAACGCACATTGCACACGAAAACGAAAAAAGTGACCTCTGGCAAATAGAAACGTATCTAGCCGTTTCGAGATTTGAATGTTTTGGTGCAACCATACGGCCGTGTATATAGAATTATTGCATCGACCCTATACGCGAGCACGAATGCAAAAACGTGCCACATAGTCCGTGGACATTTATTTTCAAAAAAACGTGCAATGCTTTAAAAGACTAAAAATTCCAAAATGTTGGAACTCTAAAAGGGCTAAGGATAACAAAGTAGACAAAAATGTATCCATTCTAATTGCTTAGCTTTTCAAGAACATTTTGTGCAATAAAATTAAAATTTAACCATGCCAGCACGACTGTCAATGTGGAAATTTCTAGCGATTAAAAATTTATTCGACCTCCCGAATTTTAAAAGGCTTATGCGATATTCTTTAACGGCCTGTTTTAGACGGATCGATCAGGGAAGCTGGCTCGTGGACCGTATAATCTCGCTTCTACCGGCAAAGGATTTCTTTTTCTTTTTCTGCAAAATATAAAATGCACTCGTTCATGAATTCTTGGGCTTCTACTCTTCATATGTATACACATGAATTTGCTAGGCTCGTGTAAGAGGGAGGGAAAAAGAGAGATAGAGCGAGCGAGGGGAGGGGGGGGGGAGCCTCGAGCCATTGTGGCGCCACGGACGGACTCGCATCAATTTCATTCCTGCTATCTCCAGATCTTGCTTTTATTTTTCCCTACCTCGTGCCTTTACTTGCGATCATTCGGTTAGTAAAGTTTCTGTCGAATAGTGAAACGATTTGTTTCGAGCATTGTTACACCCTTTTTATTTATAAAAAGCATACATTATCTTATATTGTGAAAAGAATCGCTGAAAAGAATATATTCTCTTCGTGTAATGGACGCTTTTAAGTAATATTGCACGGATACATTACAAATAAAAGACGTAAAACTTACCTTTTTTTTATTAAGAAAAAAATGATAGAAAAGCTACAATAAAGTTCGTAGATAGTTTCGTTGCTCCCAGAAAAATATTTTAATTAAAGAACGAAGGTATAGTTATGCAAACGAAACGACGTCTCCGCGTCGATTTTGCTGAGCGAAAACGGTTCAGAAAGAGCGTCGCCCTGAAATTAGTTGGAAAAGCACGTCCGTCGCCGGTGCGCTCGGTCGACGACGATGATTGAATTTTCGAGTAGGCGCCAAGATAAAGCGCGCGGACGGGAAAATTGGACAAATAGGCCGGTAGATAACGCGAGGGTGGGGATGCGCGCGCGTGAAAAGCGATATTCCGGAACAAGCGTGCGCCGATCGCGCCAAATGCACGGGAAATACAGAGCGGCTATTTTGTCCGAGAATCCGCACGATTTCACGCGGACTCTGCGGATATGTATATTTGATGTTCCGATAGCGTTGAATATAATAAAAGAAGGTCACTTTCATAAAATATGGCGGTCGCCCCAATTATAAATCGAATGAATTATGTCACTCGCAAAAGCTATTTTAATGGTCTGATGCCGTTACGGCTGTTTTTATTCATTTTTAAACAAATAACAGTGTGGTTCGTCACGTGTACGTCATGCAGATTAATTAAATCATTTGCGAAGAAGTAAGCCACGATAATAGTGACTCATAAATCTATAAACGACCCACCGCGTATTAAACAAAGAGGATTTATGTGGCTGTAAATTAATGATTACCAGTATAAAAACTTTGATTATACATTGTTGTGCATGCACTTTAGAAGAATTAAGTAAAAACAAAACGTACGTTAATTAACGTTATTATAAGTAAAAACACTTTCATTAATAATTTTTCCTGTACAAATTTGCTATACATGTGTGTTTAGGTAGACGAGGTCAAGTTTAGTCAGACGTATATATCCTGTTTGCCGTTCAAACATTCGTGATATCCTGCGTCCAAAATTAGCTTAGTTTCAATAACAGTAGTGGTATTAATACTAAATAAAATAAAATTAATGACGCCGTAATCGATAGAGTCGAAATTTATTTAAAACACCGGTGACACAGTTTCCCTTAGCGAATTCAGATTGATCAAATAAAAAAACTTATCAGAAAAGGTATCGGATTCCCGAGAGTTTATCACCATCGGAGCCTCGTGAAACATTCAGAGGGGAGAGTAGCGGAAATCCGAGCCATATACAAACCACTTTCCCGGAAGATTCGTAATTTTCGGCGGGTTTTCAGGGCGCCCAATTCGCAAAAGGATCTCCCGCTTATCAAGATTTTATTCGTCCCTCCTTCCCCTTTTCCTTCCCCCGTGACTATGCCGACGAAAGGAATATAAGAGAGAGGAGAGAGAGTGAGAGAGAGACGGAGAAAGTCAGCGCCCGATTTCGAATCGTTGACTGCCTCTGCTTTATTTTACCTCTTTCACGCGAAAATTTCTAGGAAGAGAGAGAGAGAGAGAAAGCGAGGAACTCCATATCTGACCTTTTTCGCGCTTCGCTTCGTTTCTCTCCTTTTTCCGACTTCCACTCTCACTATAAGGCTGTAACTGAAATTTCGCGGCGCACTCTCTGTTTGTCTTTCCGCCCGACCGTGTCTGCTTCGCGCTCCCCTCCCCCCCTCTCGCTCTCTCTTTATCTCTATTTCTCTTGCTGCTTCTGTTTCTTCATTCCACTTTGTTTCCAAGCTGGTTTTACCCTGGGGCTGCACCAACCAAGATTTCAACGTCGGTCATTCTCGCAAATTTAGAAGATAACACGATCATCTTCTTATGTTAATCGCTCTGCTATAGAACAAACCTTACGTTCATTAACTTTATCGTGCTTACTATTTATTGTAAAATTTTATTTTGTAAATTGTATTTCTTTAGAAATTTCATTTAACTATGGATTATTTACGGAAGATTCAATAGTTGATAATATTTGATCGATACTAGTACATTGGGTAACAATGGGAGAACATGAACTATTTCAAGCGAGGGTGTCTGTCTCAATAAATTTAAGAGAAACTTTACTTTAAAGTTTTAATTTATAACATTGCAATATTGCAATATAAATTACGAAAAGATTTACACCTGTGCTTTAGATCCGTTCTCCTGCCAAAGATGTTTAAAAAACTGGCACCTTAGCCTGCATGCCACCAAACTTGGTATTTCAGTAAGCGTGCCACTGAAAATCATTGTCAAAATATTTAGGTCGGTATTATTGAATGGTTTAGTCATAAACTTCTTCCTGTGGTTACTGTCAAGTGAATTTTCAACACATTGCACTCAGATATATTATTCTCTAAAATAGTAAGTGTAAATGAGTGACACAAATAAAACTTCAAATCAGGGAAAAATTCTTTTTTTATTTATTATGAGGTTAGAAGAGCGTGCGATCTGGTCAAAGGGTGGCA